>OX456984.1:276462921-276547890 GCA_949752695.1 Melanostoma scalare | reverse complement strand
TGCTACGTAGGTATAAGTTCCTCCTATTCAGCGCAACCTGAAGAGGAAGGAGCATATTGTTTGATGTTCAATATTTTCTGAAAAAGGACGCGAAGCATTTTATTAGTTGACAAAGTTTAATGAGTTATTCAGTAGCTCGCTGAATCTGTTTTTGATCAGTTAAGTAGTTGGTTGTTTATGTTTATGTTTTACTAAGAATGACGTGAACTTTTCATTGGTTTGGTGGCAAATAATGATTCAATCGTTAGCTGGAGCGATATTCAACATTTTATTCAAAACATCTTTCTGAGTTATGCCTGGAAGATTAAAGCTTTTGAAATGTTCTTCTGAAAGTGTAGGTAGTTAATTCATATTCAGCATTTCTTAATTCAATCAATTAAGCTGACATACATACTGTGCTGAATACCGATATTCAGCAGAAACTAAATTACTTCAAATTATCTTTATGTGTTATGCCTGTGAAACTAAGGCTCATTGAAGTGTTCCATTATGAAAGCGTAGGTAGTTGATTATTATTCAGCATTTCTAAATTCAATCAAATAAGCTGACATACTGTGCTGAATATCGACACTCAGTAAGTAACTGAATTGCTTCAAAATTTCTTTGCGTGTTATACCAATAGAAGACTAGGTTAGGTTAGGTTAAGGTGGCTGTCGGGAAAACATTCGAAGCACTTAGACCAATAATAGGTCCATTGTGATACCACAAAAAAATTGAGGAATTGCCTCTTATTCAAAGCATTTTGAGCCTTCTAAAAAGCGAAGATGAATGTCTATGTTTCTAAGATCACCTGGATCGTCGAAAAAGTACTCTCCCAAGAATGTTTTGCGTTCTTGAGAGAGGGTAGGGCATGTACAAAGAAGATGTGAAATGGTTTCCTCTTCCTCCTCATCCGTGCTGCTTCCACAAAAATCGTTCGACGGAACATTGAGCCTTACGGCATGTCTGGCATGTCTACCTATGAGGTATTTTTCGGTTATAACACCAATTGCGTTGCTAAAGTGCAATCTACTAAAGAATAACAAACCTTTGGTACGTTTTAAGTTTAGCTTAGGCCAGATTTTTTTGGTAGCCATGCAAGTCATGGTGTTTTTCCATCTATAAAACTACTAAGGCTCATTGAAATATTCTTGTGAAAGCGTAGTTTGTTAATTCCTATTCAGCTTTTCGCATTTGACCAAAGACAAATTGTGCTGAATAGCTTTTGCTTATTTGAAAATTCTTCAAACGCGGTCGGGGTAGAACTATTTGTTCGACCTTCGACCTGACTTGTTAAAGCTCGATGGTTCAGCAATTAGCTGATTACGTTCTAGAAAATTGTTAGCAGCACTGCATGAAAGAAGATAGGGCTTTTGATGAATTCATTTCGTTTTCTTGTTAAAAATATTCTTATAAAACTTCAGCTCGTTGACGAATACAAAAATAATAAACATGGTGGCGTGGCGCAATTGAGCTCGGGTAACCTCGAGGTCTAACGCTTTTCAAAGACCTACAAAACACTTTTATTAAGAAGATTTTCACAACCTATTTCAACACGACAGCTATTTTTTGGAGTTGAACAACTAAAAACTTCCAAAGTAGGCTTGGTTTTCATCGACTAATTATTATCAATATTGACAAGATTAAACCACGAAATACATTTTCCAAAGCAGGTATCTTAAACCCAAGTGCAACCACTGATAAAAATAATATCTAAGCATTCAAAGTCAAATTGAAAAAAAAAAAATCAGCTTTAAAACAAAACCGCACTTTGAAAACCCACCTAACCATCTCCACTCGGCAACATTGATCAAAAGATTTGCATATATGCACATGCATATTTGCAACTTGCATCAACTACCTACAACCAATCAAATAGCAAACCGATGTTTGAATCAATCCACATCAATTTTCGAAAAGAACATCACTGAATAGATAGAATCCACTGGGAATTTAATGCGACTTAAACCATGCCATAGCCATCACCATCAATATCATCTATACTGGGATTTTGCAGCAATAGCACTCACTCAGCCAGCTTCAGCAGCATCAGCGGCGGCAACATCACACACATGAACACAATCTCATGATGCACATGAATTTTGTAATTATTGAGCTAGCGGCATGGATGACGCAGCACTGCACCAGCCCATACATAGAAGAGACTGGTTTAGGAAAGGTTTGCTTCATTAGTCGAAGACCAAACTTCACTGTTGACTCTAGAATTTTTCTTTCTTGTCTGTCAGCACTTTTTCATTTTTTTTTCCTGTCAAAAGCAAAGTAGCGGTGCGGTGAATCTCTTGCAAAGCACCCAGAGAAACAAACTATAAGAGAAAGAGAGAAGGAGACAGGCCAAGCATAGGCAATTTTCAGGCGAGAATGAGGATCCTATATGGATTCTAGATGAGGATGCAGATACGGAGACGTTGGATAATAATGATTATTGACCTTTAAAGCCCCTTGAATATGATTTTGCACGATGTGCTGCGCGCTCAAAAGGCAGATGATGGAAAATAGCAATTTATTCTAGCCTTTTGCGTGTTCTATGAGCTGCATAATCTGGTGATTGCCCTAACGCCTGGGAAAGTCAGTTAAAAGCTGTGGGATGCGTGAGTGAGTGGTTTGTGCACACCACATACACACACACCCAGGTATAAGCCAACAAATGTTGCTGCTGCGAAATTGTAATAATTCTTAGATATAACTCTCCCGCACCGGATGCCAAACCAAAACAACGAAAAATCAAATCGCAGTCTTTTAATCTCTGCAGATTTGAGGTCCGTCCGTATATGGCAACATAGTGCAGCTAGTGCCTCTCTCGTGGACTACCTGCGGCGACCATACCAACTAAAATAATAAAAGAATACAAAAAAAAGAAGAAAATAATAATAAAAACAGACAAGACAGACATGCAACAAACGACTGGGAATTGAAAATGCCTCCGAACAGCATCCACATCCACACGTACGTGAGGAAATTTCTCGTGTTGTTGTGTCTTTTGTAACCAGCCATCAATTGAAGGCTAGGTACACACCGCGCGAAGAGACCTTGAAAAAAAGGCCCCATCTATATCTGAAGTGAAAAACGAAAACCACAAGATTGAACACAAGCATACAAAGAAAAAAAAAAGACAAAAAAGAAACAGGAATCACTCGGACCAACTTGATTGATCGATACTGAAATATTTGTATCCCATCCCGTCCGTGTATCGATTTGTAGTTTTTAATTTTCTATCCACGAACAAAGCGATACAAAAAACCCAGGCAAAATATTTGAAGACATTCATTTAATTGATTGTGAGCTTATTCGATGAAAAATTATACAATATCCCTATAGACCTGGTACTGGTACGTGGTACCTACCAGAGATTAAAATGAACTAAGTCTGCTGTGAACTATGAGTATTTACTTGAAAAAAACGAGTTTGAACAAACTGAGTCAACCCACAAGCAAGTAAATTTGAACAATCTTATTTGTGAACCAAGCAACTCTGAACAACCCCTATTTTCAAATGAACCAAACAAGTAGACTTGCTTGCAAGTCAAAATGAGTTTGAATAACATTGAGTTAAACTGCTTGTGAGCAAAGTGCTTGTGAATAAAAGTGATCACAAGTAATTTGATCGTAAGCAAGCAATAAGTTCATGAGCAAGCAGTGTGCTTGTGAATAAGCAGTGTGTTCATAAAGCAAGCAATGTGATCATACCAAAAAGGGTAGTTTGATGGCGTGATCGTTTTAAGTAAAATAAAAATCTAGGTATACCTAGGTGAGAAGTACGTTTATTTAATAGCTTGGTTTTTTCTTCTTTTCTTTTATATGAAGAAAACGGTTATTATACAGTAGATATGGAAACAATTTATTGTATTCATTGAAGTAGATAGTACAGGTTTGTAAGTAAATAGAAACAAAAAATTTCAAGTAAACAGAAAACTCAACTAGAAGTTAAAAAAAGCAAAACATTAAAAAAAATATGCAACTATAAAATAGGTATTTATACCTACATGTTTATAACTCTTCCTAATTCATTGATGACCTTTAATTTTTGTACCTACCTAAGCTTAAACCCAAACATTTGCATGCCATAAATCGAAAGGATAATAAGCAATCACTTGTCATAAAAAAATGATAAGCAAAATCCATTTCCGCAATAAGGGCATATAAATTTATTATACTGTAAAATTTATTATTATATTAAAAAGGGAAATTTTGGAATCAGAAATTAAAATATTTTATCATCCAGCAATGCAACCAATCCGTTCTTTCTTATATCCAAAGCCAACCATTTGTATGCCTTTCTTTGTTTTTCAATAGAATTATAGTTAGGTATAAATGTTCAGTGCATTGCTTTCCGATGGACACACTGCCTGCTTATAAACACACTGTTTGCTTGTAAGCACGCTACCTGCTTGTGAACACACTGTGTGCTTGTGAACACACTACCTGCTTGTGAACATTTTGCGTGCTCATGAGTATTTGAATATATTCAAGTAAGTTCAAACAAGTCAATCTGCTTGCAAGTCATTTGCTTGTGAGTGCAATACAGAAAAAATTACTTGTGAGCATCCTTACTGATTTAGTTTGTTCAGAAGAATTTTTGCTTGTGAGTAAATATGCTTGCGAGCTATTTGCTTGTGAATAGGGGTGGAAAATGATCAAGTCTGAGCGATCGTTGAGAAATTTTTGATGTGTTTGAACAGATTTGAACATACTCATTTTGATCTCTGGTACCTACCTACCTACCACCTATAAGAGTCATCAACACAATGAAAAGCAACAACAAAAAATGAATTGGAACTAAAGACAAAGAGAATATTGAACAGTGGAAACTTGGTAAACTAATCATTTTAAGTGTGCAAGGTTTTCGATGAAATAATGTTTCAAGCAATTCGAGCGCTTACAAAAAATTGTTATTCAGCAGAAGTGTGTTGAAGTTTATTTGGAACACAACGTTCTACGCCATGATGCCCACCAGATTAAATGGTTGTATGATACAGGAAACATTATTTTTTCCGATCAGCAGCTAGTTATTGAAACGATAGGTATGATTTTAAGATATGAATGAAGAAAAGCTTCTGAATAAGCGTAGTTAAAGCAACTCAAAACAACTTCACAAGCCTCTTAGGCGCATTCTGCCGGCTGAATTTAGGTCCCAACACTTCATATGTTCCTCGTGAGACTCCATCAAACTAAGACTCTAGGATCAAGATCAATATTCATCAGCGGCTGAATAATCTTCAAAGCTCTTGTGACTTCTACTGAGAATGGCTCGTTACTTTTAGCAAATTCAGCAATAACATATTTCGTTTTCACAAGGTTTATACTGCGATAGCTCTGTTTTCAACTTATGGGTGAAGAAAAGCTTCTGAATCAACGTAAAAGGAGCCACTTAAAACAACTTAACATACCTCGTAGGCGCATTCTGCCCGCTGAATTGTATTCAGCACATTTTACATGTTCTTTGTGAGGCTCAACAGTAATAGTCTTGAGCTAAAGCAGTATTCAGCTGCGGCTGAATAATATTCAAAGTTTTTCTCACTTCCATTCAGCTCGTGCTAAGCGTTGTTGGCAGCTTTAAGCAAATTCGGCAGAAAGATATTCCATTTTCACGAGGTAAGTGCTGCGAAAGAGTTAATTTGAAGATATAAGTGAAGAAAAGCTTCTGAATAAACGAAAAGGGTTTTCTCGATTAGCCATTCGGAACTGGCAGAAAATTGAAGGTCCCTCATGAGGCACGGTCGTGACAAACGCTCTAGGCCACTCTGTTCCACCACCTTTTGCATGTATGTATGAGTGTATGTAAAAGCCACTCAAAGCAAACTCAAAAGTTAAATTCGCTGAATTGTATTCAGCACATTTCATAAATTCTTTGTGAAACGTCAAAGTAAATCCCAAAGCCAAGAGAAAAATTTAGCTGCTGCTAAAACGTCAAGGCAAAGCTTTTGAGTCTAGGGCAATATTCAGCTGCAGCTGATTAGTACCTACTTTAAGTCTTTCCGACTTCCATAAAACGGTTCGTGTAAAAAAAAAGCCTTCAAGTAAATTCAAACGGTTCACACTGCGATAGTGCTGGTTTTAAAGAAGAAAAGCTTCTTCTTACACAAGCAACTCGAAACAACCAGCAAGCTTCTTAGGTGCATTATTCTGTCTGCTGGATTATATTCAGCACATTCCATATATTCTTTGTGAAACGTCAAAGCAAAGTCCCATAGCCAAGAGCAAAATTCAGCTACAGCTGAATAATATTTTTAGTCTTTTCGACTTCAGACACCACAAAAACAAAACACAAACGATATGTTTTGTACATCAAGACCCCAATGTAATAACAGAGATGTGTTGAGCCAAAACAACAAAATTAAACTTCCAACGAAGATGTGATTTATGATTGGGATTGGCAGCGCGTACCTACCCCATTCGCTTCAGCATTCCCCCTATCCCAAGCACGAATGTCTCGCACTGATCGTTGCCATTTTTATGGGTGGGTACACAACGAAATTATAGCCTCCAAAAACTGAATATTATACGTATTCCAATAGCAGTGTTATGTCGACAATTTTCTTCAATTAAATTAAACATATAAGCATAAAGTACGTATAATAATACGATTTCAACCCACACACGAAAATAATGATAATCTCATTCCTCGCTCTGGCTGTGCGCGCCTTATGTTTTCGTCTCATCATGGTGTTCTGGTGTCGCACTCATTATGTCGCACATATAAATAAACCGAAAAGAAGAGAAAAAACAACAACAACAACAACAACAACAAACAATCCCCAAAAGACTCGTAAACTTTAGATACTCCTCTTGACTGAGGATTGCATGGAGATTTTTAAAGTGTATTTCGAAATCACACCATCATAATAATCAGAAAAGACTGATGGAGATCTATCCCAGGTTTCCGTCACCAGCCGCTTTGCGCAACCCACATGGATGAGGAATGTTGAAAAATAATTATTAATTCTTCAATTCTTGAAAAAAAGGTAGGTATCAAGAAACATAGAAACTAATGAGCTGTTCTTGTTTTTCTTTCTTTGATGATGAGATCTCGATTCTCGAATGTGAGGACGAGTTTTTTTTTCTTCTTCTTTCAAATGATTAATTGCCAACTGGCTGTAAAGACTTAGCACTTTGTTCGACGTTGTTGTTGTTTTTTTTTTATGACGAAAGCGAAGTTCTCGGGGTCTTATTCTTTTTTCTTGTAACTAACCTGAGGCTTTTTGAGAAATGTAGACTAAAAATGTTTGATCACCTTTGTGTGAATAATAATAGAACAGAAAATCGTTTCCAAATGTGTTGCTTGGATTGAAAATAAAAATAATGACGTTGAATCATTACCATTTGTTTACAATTATGTCTGTTCACATTAGTTTGATGGAGCTTTTTGTGTGTCAGATGATCTTTTGACAGGTGGATGGGGAAGTGTGGGTTGTTTTGTTGTGTAATGTGTATAGGCTAACTGTGAAGACTTGAAAATCGGGTGGACAGATTATTTTCTCAGTGATTTTATTACATAAACAAAAAAGGTTGCAATTAACTCCATTTGACAGTTAAAATTGACTGTCATTTCGACGTTGATTCCTTTTGTTTTTGAGTGGGAACGTTTAATTGAGATGTACTCTATATGAAGTAAAAAAAAAAAAACTAATACCTACCATGACAACTGAATGAAAAACGACAACCATTTTCATCACAAATACCTTCTGTCAAAAGTCAATTCACTTGACAGTGACATTCAATGACTCATGAAATGGAACCGAATTAAAACGAAGTCAGCGTGTCGGCACAAACATAATAAGCCACTTCATTCCTCACTCTTTTTCTCTCCGATCCAAAACCAGACTTTGAATAAACCTATTTAAAAACCAACTTGAAAGCACTCAAACGATTGCTTATCTGACACTTGCCTAAGCTATCTCCATTAATCTCCTTCTCTTGTGAGTCTTAAGGATATAAACATACAAAGAATCGACCCAAATGAAAAACAAGACTTAATCTCGTGCCCTTACAATGAAAAACATCCGTCGAAACATGTCAAATCGATTTGGATTCTCTCGTAAACATACACACACAATGTCATCTTCAATGACACTTCCCAAGCGTCTTAAATGTTCCACATTTTGTTTGCCCTACATATACGAGTAAAAGATCAAAGCATTACACTTAAATGTTCTCTTTGAAAAATCCTCTATGGCTCAAATATAATGTATTTGGATTCGATGTGGATGCAACAGCATTTTGGATTGGAGAGTCCCCTCCTGATGGTATAATGTCAAACACAATAAAAACACAAACGTAAAAATCGACCAAAATTTGACCTGTCACATCTGGATTCTCAGTTTCTCACACTCCCTCACCTTGTGTTCCACACAGAGTTAAACAACATTTTTTGTGGTTGTTCTTGTTCACAAAAGGGACATTCTATTGTTCCATTGAATTCTGCATTGTTGCATCGTTTTACTTTATGAAATTGCTAGACAGCAATGTCGTCGTCGAAAACGACGACAACCTTTAGCTAGAAATAAGAGAGATAGGAAAAGAAGGTAAGAAATGTTAGGAGAGAGAGCTATGTAGGTATGCGCCCAAGCTTAAATAGACCTACAAAAGGCAATTTAGGCAGAAGATGTAAAAACAAAAATCCATTAAGGGAATATTGGCGGGGGATGGCAGTGTTAGAGGGGAGAGATTTTCTTTAATGCGTTTATCTACCTGCATACAGCTTGTGTATGGTGTTGAAGAAGTTTTTCAGGTAAAAGGTTTCTCCCCTCCTCTCTTTCCTTTTGCCTTCAACGTCTGTTGCAGTAAAAGGAAAAATTAAAGGTAATTCATGAAAATGGTGTTGTGTCTCGCTTTTGTAGGCAATTTTATTGGCCATTTGTAGTCTTTTCATGATTATTTAAGGATGTTTTATTATTCGACACTCATGAAGTGGATTGCCAGTTCCCAAATAAGAAAAATTAGCTTCAACAACAATTGATGGTTAATTTGAGTTGTGTCTCGGTGTGGCTGTCTTTTACCTTTCTTTTCCTTTTTTAACTGAGTGAAACGATAATACAGAAATTAACCACATTTACGCTAGTTATCGCTTGAAAAAACAAAAAAAAAAACTAAACCACAATTTGGTTACATTAAAAGTCAAGCAGCATGTGGCGAATGCGGTTTTGAGGTGAATTTTATGCTCTGAGGTTTGATACCATGAAACAATTAAAAAAGGTTTTTGAATAGGAAGATTAGTTTGCTCTAAAAACCGGGAAATATACTTTACAAGCGTTTAATAGTTTTCTGTATCAGACAAAAGCCAATGGATATGAATTCAGCTGAGCTGAATAGAGTCTAAGCCATTCAGCGCAGCTGAATAGACAGTGTCAGTAAAATAAACAATTAAATTACTTCAAAAACATGAGCCCAAAAGTGACTTACTCATGTAACGGGTGTTTTTTTAAAACTTAAAACTTAAACTTTAAGTTGGCAACACTTCTCAACTGGCGGCCATTTTGTCAGCTAAGCTGTCAAGTAATTTATGTTTAGTTTGGTTTGGCATTTAAACATGAATAGACTGACGCGACGCCTGAACAACGCTTCGAAATTGTGCAAATTTATGTTGAAAAACATAGTTCTGTTTTTTTATTTGATTTTCATAAGCGAATTTTGTTTAGCGATGAAGCTCACTTTTGGTTGAATGGATACGTGAATAAACAAAACTGCCGTATTTGGAGTAATGATAATCCTAAAGTGTATGTTGAGACACCGTTACATCCAGAAAAACTGACTGTGTTGTGTTCTTTATGGGCTGGTGATTATTGCCGATATACGGCCACAAATGTTGGAAAAAGTCATCGAAAGTTGGACCTCCAGATTAGAGTACGTCCGAGCCAGCCGTGGCGGTCATATGCCAGAATGCTAGAAGATTGTCTTCCGAATAAAGTAAATTTCATATCAATAAAAAAATCATTTTTGTTTTATTCCATTTCAAAGTTCTATACCTACCTCTAAAAAAACACCCTTTATGTACAGATACTGGCAATTCAGTACAACTGACAGGTCTGAAAAATTTAACTACATGACGGTAGATTTGCCCGTGAAATCGGCTGCGACCAAGTATACATCGCCTTTTAGCAACAGCATATAGTTTTGCCAAGTTTTATTGTAACTGACCAGATGACTGACATTGACAAATAGAATTCCTTTACCATAAATGAAGTCTACCTTCCTCCTTACAAGATAGGCTGAATTGCTTTATCAGCTGAGCTGAATTAGTAGTAAAACTAAACTAAGATGAATTGCTGAAGCAATAGAATAGATTAGTCCAACTTCTATTTCTTTCCCCAAAACATATCCCTTAAAGCCAACTTACCCCAATTTGCTTAGTTGCTCTTTAATAACTAAAAATTTACTACCCGTAAGCTTGAACTTAAAGAACTGTTGTGCTGTACCTATTTTATTTTAAGAAAAGGTCGACGTACTTACCCTCAAAAAGGCAAAGGAATATTTTCACAGGATGTGTGATACTGGAATTTGATCCAACATTTCGAATCTGCACCTGCACCATTCACAAAGAATATGTGTGACAAGTATTTTTTGTAAATCATGGGTACATTTTTGTCTTTTACCCTCAGGAGGCATAACTATGTTGCCATGTTCCACTTCTGTGTAAAGATACAAAAATTGAATGAATTTCGCAGGACCATTGCTTTGAGTAATTTTGATGTTTATGTTTTTCGAAACTGAGAAAATTCGATTGAATCTTTTATCGATTTATTTTTTTGTCCTTGCTTTTCGTGTGTAAACAATAAGTTTCGGTTTAAACTCTCTCAACTGAGTCCCTGATAATGTGGAGTCATAACTTAAAATTACACCGAACCTTATGAATTCACTGTCACACACAGTTGAATTAAAGACTTTTGACATTTCTCTGGGGTATGTTCACAAAATCGATTATAAAATATTGGTCGTCTCTCTTGGTGCTTATGTGTATTTGCTTCTTTCTTTTTCTTCTGTTTTTTAAATCATTTTTTTATTTTTAAATGAAAAGTGAAAGGACATATTTTGTTTCCTCGTTATAGCACCAGCACCACTCCACCCTTTGCCATCTTTCGATCTTCTTTCATTGTCAAGTGAGTGTGTAATTTTGTTCCATCCACTTGTATACGTTTATTTCGTTTCGAAAAGAAGTTCGTGACAAAATGTAGTTCCAGTGTGGAAATAGTCAACAGCAAGTGCCATACCAGCCAGAGCCCAACTGACAGGACGACGACTACAGTTTGGGGCTGACGGGTAAATGGGGGTATGCTTGGGGAATGACAAGGGTGGCATGAGTTCTATAAATAAAATAGAAATTATATTTCTCGCATTGGGAATGAATTGGGTTCTGTGTTCTGAATTCGTTCTCTATTATATTGAGCTCACTGGTGCGCGCGAGTAAAAGGCAATATAGTTCCACTAGTGCTTATGAAGTTGTTTGCGAGCTATTCGAGTACGAGTGTGTGTGCTTGAATTTTTCTTTTTCAAAAATAAAACAAAGCTGCAGAATGAAATTCAAAGGGACGGGCTGTTGGGGCTACTTGTCTACTTTAAAGGAATGGGTTTCGAGAGCGTGTGAATCATTAGAAAAGTTATGACATCTCAATAAATGGCACATTCGATGTTGGGTCATGCTTCGCGGAGGGCTGCACGACTTGACATAAATATAAAAACGAAAGAGACAGAATATATTAGAGGGAAGCCCTTATGAGATGGAAAGACAACAAAAGGAAGCTTTATAAATTTGCACAGTGCGGTAAGTTGTAAGTTGTAAGCCTGATAGGTTAGACGTAGGTACGTACTTGTAAGAAGGACGAAACTGAGTGTTGATTAAGATGAGTCATGAGGGTAGTTAAGTGACATCTAGGGAATATGAGGGTATGTCTGTAGTTGGTTATTTCCATCCACATCAAGCTTGAAGTTTCGATTTATTGTTAGCATTTGACAATGACAAGTGCCTCAGTTTGTTCAAACGAAAGACACGGTTTGATCACGCAAATTTAATTCAATATATTCATGGGTAATGAAGCATGTATATAAAGTTAATCGTTATTTCGTTAACTTGCGTTACTTTGGCAGTTTGCAAGAATTAAGTGTTATTTTACATGACGTTGATTTGATTTCTGACTTGATTCAATGAGGAAAAATGAAGTGAGACAGCAATCGCTGATGAGAAAATGTTGTTTTCATTTATGAAAACCTATGTCTGTTGGCAAATGAGGTGAGGCCATCTCAAAAGTTTGACTGGTTTTAATAGTGTAACTGTGTTTAAACAGAAAATCATTTACACTACAATATAATAAAGTGTATCAATTTTCAGTACTGTACAAGTATATATTTCCACCTTCATCCCCCACCCCAGGTAAGGTTTTTATTTTAATATACGAAGTAACACTATAGAATATCATCTAGCTTATGGCAACATCTTAATCTTCGCTATTTTTTAAAATGTGTCAGCAATGCTCGGCGGTGTGAGCTAAAAACGCCCGAGTTGCATCAGCAGTTAGTTTACTTTCCCCACTGAACTCATTAAATATATTTGTATGATTAGACTATCTTCAAGCTGGGAAGAGAAGGAAAGCCGAAGAAAATATCAAGATGGTAAAACAACACAAATGATGACCACATTTGGTACATTTTGAGTTGTACAGGGTCTTTCATTTCGTGGTTTCCAAGTTGGTAGCGAAGTTAGGTGTGACATGTTGTTCTTAAATGGCGGCGCAGGGCAACAAGCTACCCAACACGACCAATTCCGACTATGTTGCATGAGAAGCTTCCTGGTCACATTGCTGTGACCCTACGCAAAAGATCGTTTCTGCATAAATATCCCCCGACTTCTAGACGCACTAAAACCAATACTACCCAAGTTATGGCCAAGTACCCCCCGAATACCCTAAAAAGAAAGGCATGCCGTGGATCTTCTCGGTTCGGCTATTCGTATGAATTTGTTTTTCTCCCTTAATGCCAAGGTGCAAACTTTATTGTGATATAAAAATATCAAATATGAGTCAATGTAAGTGTTTTCACTTAGATTTGAATTAGGAAACTTTAGAAAAATCAACGACTCCTTATTCCGCTACATAAGCTTTGGAACATTACCTAGGGTTGACCCAGGTTTCTAAGAAAACAATAATAATAGTCAAAAAACCTGATTTTTCATTTCTCAAAAAACGCTAAACCACAAAATAACCTAAAATTCTTACGCACGCCATTTGACAGCCCTGTTCATTATCTGAACTTGCCCCAGCAATTACTTAGTGCTACTTCAGGGTGAGTTGGGGCATAGTTTAACATTCAGGACGAGTTGAGGTTTTTCAAAAAACGCTTCGTGGCGGGCACAGAGCAGCTCCAGGGCTTCAACGAATAGGCTCTATAGAGTGTAAATATTTGAAAAAATGCCTACTAAGCCAAGACATGTGGATATTACTTTTGTGAGAGTACTCTCCCGATGGAAACTCTTAGTTTCAAATTGTGTAAGGTAATGTTACGTAGAAAGATTATTTCAAAAGTAATTGAATATTACAGAAAAAGACTTAGGACAAAAAGTCCTTTCAAGTATAATTCAGAGGAACCAATCCCATCCATGCAAACACGTAAATCGATGAAGATATGTCTTCAGACAAACTCGTTTACCCTTCCCTACTTGTTTACTTATTCAAGCTATACCTATTTTTTCTCAATCAATATTTTTCATTCAAGAAAGAAAAATGTCTCCTTTCCAATTTTTCTGAATTGAATAATGTCTACATTATTCAATTGATGAGCCTACCCGAACCCTTTGGAATATGCTTACCTCACTTGTGTTTTTTTTTTTGTTTTATTTCCCTCTCTTCTAGACAGACAATTTTGCGAAATACCTTCGTTGCCCACATATTTAACGAAAACACGAACATTTTTCAGTTAAGAGTCCACCTTTAAGTCCTGTCAATTAAGCAAATGGCAACTTGTCAAAGTGGTCCTTTTTTTACCTCAACATTATCAATAGCAACATCACTTAAAGACCAGGTCAATACAACCCGAAACGTTTGTCTGTCGTTTCAAAAAGACACACAGAGTGAAACATAGTGGAAGAAGCCTTTTTTATGTAACAAAACGAAAAAAAGGAAAAGAATAATGGATTTTAACTGAAATCTCTTGAAATTTATTTTGTATCGTCCTTGAGGATAGGAATGTTTTCATTTTGTTCAAGTGGCTTGTTGCAGTAGCTGTAGCAGAGATAGCAACACACGGAACTTTTCTCGGATTATTAGATTGCACCCGAAAAAAAAGAAGAAAAATAAAGAATGGAAGAATAAGAAAAGAACTATGATCCAGGAGACAGGAGACAGGAGACAAACGCAAAGCAAAAGGATAAAGAAGTTATAAGCAAAAAGGAAGGACCTGTGTAGATTTTGATTTGCTTGGTTGAGTTTTGCCATTCTTTATCTCTATTCTACAAACAGTTGACAGTGCGGATGGCATTACCGTATCTTTATCTGATTTACTTTTTTTCAGTTATCTATCTTTTCGATATATATGTACATAGTGCTGTGTAGGTAGATATGCATTTGTCTATCGGTAGATATATATATTTTTCGTCTATACCCATTATGGAAAGAGAACTAAGTGTATCCTTTTCTGAAGTAGGTGAAACGTAGAAACTTAAATAGAGAAAGACTCAGGGCACAAAGAGAAGAAATGTTGAAATTTAATATATTCATCCTGTGTGTGTCGTCTGCCTTTTGAATTTTACACAGTCATTTGGTTTTAGGGACTAAGGTTTTGTACAAAAAAAAAAAAGAAAAAAAAAATCGAAAAGAGAATGGAAAAAAGTAAATAAAGTCGAGTGGTTGGAAAGATATGTTCGTAGATATTCAGTGAAATAGAAACAGAAATTAAGGTATCATTCAAGAAGAGAGTCCTTGACAAAAAAGAATAGAACCCGGGGATATATTGATTTTCGTGAACGGAATCAAGAGCTATAAATTACCAGATTTTAAACACAAAATGGAAATCGGAAGATTTCCTTTTTTTAAAAAAAGAGACACGTCAGCGTTCAAACCGTGATCCGATCGGAGCAGCAAATTTGCTTAGTTTTCGTAGAAAAAATTAAATCTACTCCGAGGCTCAGATTTTTCGAGATTTACTTCGAAAATTTTGATTACGTAAACTCCAGACAGCCATGGATTTCAAATTGATATTATAAATAAATGAATGAAAAAAGCAAAATAGGAGTCTCGCTGGTTAGCGCATTTCAAGGATCTACAGTCTTATGCCAAAAGTTTGAAGGGTTTAACTAAGATGTTGGCTTTCGTGGCAGTGTAATACTCTTGTCTTGCAAGTTCCTCTCGAAAGTTGATAGGTAAGTGCTTTGATGGTTTCCGAATTCCTGACAAAACATCGGCCACTCAGAGTCCCCACAACAAATGGTAGAAGAAAGACAAATTGCAGGTGGCCCACAAAGCAACTCTATTCTACAATAAAAGTGTTTGAATGCCCAAAATTCCTTCATTGTAATTCTTGAGGACCTAAGAATAAATGGGAAGCTTGTACGAAAATCGGAAGTTTTTGACGAAATCAGTTGGAAGATTTAAAATTCGATCCTATATTCATTCTTACCAGCACTTAAAAACTGTACTCAAAAAAATGATTCGATAGTAGAGTAGAGTTAGATACTTGGTTGGCAATTTGGAGTGCTTTTACGGTTTGAAGAACGATTCCGGCATAGACTGTGTTGCATGACACACCATCCTGATGCATGAACCAGAAGTCATCTAAGTCCATTTCATCAATTTCTTTAAAAAAAACTTTGGTTAGCATCAGTAACGATCACCGATAACCGAAGCGTGGAAAAACGTTCGTGTATTGAACACTCTCGGTGACAGCAACCGCATTCCAGTCTGTGCAGAGCGTAGGACGGCGACGGGGACCTTGGGAGTTGTCCACTAGCGTCACTTTTCGCACTCACTTTGGCCAAAACTTTTTCAAAAAACGCTCCGTTTGGGCAAACAACATTAGCTTTGGAAACAAGTTCTCAACATTTTCCAACTTTGTTCAACCGTAGAGCGACAAATTTAGTTCCGTGGAGGTATGATACTGTCTCTCTGTTATAAGTTCATAAAATCATTATGGGAAACAGTTGTTAGTGTCAAAGTAACCCTTAGGTAATGTGAAAAGATTAATATGGCTCACTTTTGGTAAAATTAACATTTTCTCAAAAAAAAAACTAAAGGTTTACTTTTTGCTCCAAATCTACTGCGGAAACTTCGCATTTGCTCCGAAATTTTGTGACTAAGGTTCGAACTTCGGGAAGCTATAAGTACGAAAAAGCACTGAAGTTCGGTCAGCGGAGTTCAGGAAAACAATAAAGTCCAAAAATTTACTCACACTCAGTCTATTTTGGAACAGTTTTGATCACAAGAAATATTAGAAAATGCTCTTGAAAGATCTAGACGAAGTAATTGTGTTCGATAAAAGTTCCGGAAAGGTTTTTTTGTCGTTCACCTTAATAGCTAAATCAAACGTTTAACAATTTTCAACGCTGCAAGCCTTAGCAAACAAAAAAAAAAGAGAAATGGGAAGCACAAAACCTCAACCCACTCAGGTTAGGTTTGGTAGAATGGGCTGACGGTTGATCTTATTTCCGCCACACTCAGATCAATGAAGATCCAATGTGATACCCTGAAGTATTGTAACGTCCTTAAAACCTATGAGTTTATGTTTGGTCAGTCTTTAACCATTTTGTGGTCTTAATGAAGTTCATCAGGCTGTTTCTTGGAGTGTCTGATAAATTCTTCTAGTTAATTGAAAAAGTAATTGCCTGGAAATTTTTTCCTGGTGTGGCAGATTGCTGGGCAGTGACAAAGGAAGTCAGTGGTATCCTCATGTTCATATTTGTCATTGCATCCTCTGCACAGGTCATCGGTGCAAAGACCCATTTTTTTGTGGTAGCCTAGAAGGTTGTGTCCTGTTATGATACTGATAAGCGATCGTAATGAAGGCCTATTTAAGGATAGTAGTTTTGAAGATAAGATATTTTGGCCATTATTTTGCAGGAAGTGACACAGGAATCCACTCAAGTCAATCATTTTAACGAATCTGTTTGTTGAGCCTTCATCTTTCGTCAAACCATTTCATACAACAAAAATTTCAAGTAAGAAGAAGCTAACTGGTACCTAAGTTTTGGCGTCAAGCTTCTTTTGATTCGGAAAAGGAAAAGCCACAAGACACATTGCTCATTGTCAACTCACTAGCTTATCAAAACAACTCCACCCAATTACATCGATTTATTGTTTAAGATTAGGGCAACCTACGTTAACTCAACTCGCCATAGCCTGCTTCATCAATATCCTTTACATAAACCTAATAACTTCCGTGCCTGCGTCATGTTTTCTATATTTTCTCTAATTATGCATGGAAAATCAGTAAAATACATCTGTTCTTAGTGTGCATATTTGAGTATAGTTGAACTCGTAGCACCTTCATACGTCAGTCAGTTTATTCTCGAAATAGCCTCATTCGTGTTAAGAGAATTACCCCCATCTCCTTTTCTCTTCGCAAACGCCACCGATAACTTCGGAACGCATATACCTACATACACTCCGTGCAAACTAAACGATTTTGCAATATAATATCTTATTTCGGAGTGTGTTTTAACGCCAGGAAACAATTAATTCGTGTGTGTGTTATGTTTTTTTCTTCTACCAGATTTTTCCTAAGCAAGAACGAAAATCATCGTTTGGCCATAAAACGATGGGACTTGCTAAATCTGCACGTATAGGAACAAGGAATGCCGCCGCGTATGGTTTGGATGTAACACCTCTTAGCAGGAGATAGTCGGTCGTAAAAAAAAGTGTTGAATTTTCTGCGGGCCGAAAGTGAACCTCTTGCTTCTCTCACCGCTTGGCAATCTTCATTGCGATTAAATTTAATTTCAAGTATATTTCGCCATGTACTTCGCACCTCATAAACTTGTGCTTCTTTCTTTGCCTTCATTCTCATTCTATCGAGCGAACGATCACCCCGGCAGCGCACTTAGGCAGCTCCGAACGAACGTACAGGTGTAGTGCTATAAACAAAGCCAAACTGGAAGCATTTTTACCTGCACAGTACGTGTATCTTAGATACGCAACGTGTTATACCTAAGTATATCTTTTCCTCGATGCTTTTATCACAGTCGATCCAGGAAGTATCTCCTACCTCAAGGTCGTCGAGTGCTTGTTTTTTTCTTGCGCCGATTCCAGGCTAAGATTTAAATCCTTTTTTTTTAATCAAATCGAGTACATGTCCTTATCTATATGCAATAAACGGAAGGAAATATCTTATGGTAACCCCCGGCTGGTGGTGACAATTTTATGGCACAAGCCTGGTGTATCTGTAAAAAGTGTTACTTACTCTTGCACGATATTCATATCAGCAACAGCAACAACAGAAAAAAAAAGAAAACGGAGGAGGAGTGAATTTTTAATAGGTTTTCTATCTGTGTATCTTTTTTACGAGTTTAATCTCTTCTACAAGATTCTTTTTATTTCTAAGAAGAAAAGATGACTGTGGGTTTTTGCTTTCTGTGGGGGGATGTTTGCTCTGCTCTGACTGAAAAAAAAAATAAAAGGTCTAAATATTTTGGTCTTTCTTAACATTCAGTAGCCATCTTTATGACCCGTTAGTGAAATAAAATCACGAGAAAATTTGATCACAGAGAGATGAGGAAGACACAAAAAAAAAGAAGAGCAGAAGCAGAAGATTCAAGGGAGCCCAAATGGAGAGCAATAAAAAATTGTGCTATTGAAGCAATGTTTATATTCTTGAAATGTGCCACGCAAGGACCAACCAACACACTAAAACTGATGTCGTCTTTTACTATTTTTCTTCTTCTTCTCCTTAATTTTTTTTTTTTTGATTTTGTTTAGTATGGTTGGCCGTTTTGTCGTGTGCATCCGAAATGGATATTTTATTAGCCAACTCAAGTGGAAAGTAGTAAATATACAAAAGAGAAAAAGTTTAATAAAATAAAACTAAAATGCCTGGAATTAGTCGATCATAACATTAAAACGGTACACTGATTGTCGTCCTCGTCGCTGTTGTCATGTTGGAAGTCGTCCGTTTTTGTTTGCAAATCTTTTGGTTTTTAATAGCGTACGCGTTCATAGGCCTCTTTTCTATTTGCCATTCAAGAATTTTTCCTTATCTTTTTGATTACTTATAGATGGGATTTTGCTAGTATACCTACACTATTACAAAGTTTCAAGGCTATAGCCAAGAGACCCTTAAAAGACCGTTTGTAATTTAAACCAATTTCAGCTTCCGTTGAAAGCAATGGCTTCGTTTTCATTCAGAAGATGTTTCCGATTCCATTCCAGAGAAGCCAAAAGAAAAACAGACTGACCACATCTCACTCACCCACACACACACTTAACAACAAAGCGAAATTTTACTTCGAGTATATCCAAAAATAAACAAATTGCTATTAAATTTGCGGGGAGATTGTTCAGTGTATTTGCAGAGCAGATTTTCGCGATTCTATTTTTATATTAAGTACGAGTATACAAATTAGCCGGCACAAATAAACACTCACTTATCTATCGGGTGAGGCACACTTAAGCATTTTATGGATAAATAAATGTTTAAACAATTCGCTCTTCGTATGAATGCTGAACAAATACGAATAAATTTTCATCGATACCATGAGTCATTGACAGGTGGAGATCGAGCTGAAGAGTGAAGATGAAGATGAAGATAAAGAAAAAAATATGCGCCAGACACGAAACAAATGTTTTTATTTGTTTACATTAGGCTTTTTCAGGGCACAGACAAAAATAGATTAGTGATTCGCAAGCGGGCGTGGGAACTAATTATTATTTAAAAATATGTGTTTCATCATAGAATTACTGACCTTCGTAGTTTTTGCTTCATAAAAAAAGACTGAGGCGTGTTAATGCGTCTGAGAGCCTTTCGAAAAAAACGGTTCGATTTGTTTTCAAAAAAGTAAATAAATTAAATAGCAAAAATAATATTAATTAGGAGTTTCCGATTCAGGCCTCGCGGATCGATCTCAACCATAACTTGTGAGGAATTTTAAATAAAAAAAATAAATAAATTCCTACTTTAATACTCTTTAGTACCAACTCTCATGAGATTATTTAGAAAGCTAAGCGATACTTTTACCAAAAAACGATTTATCGATAGTAAAACGTGAGCGAAAAGTTTCATGAGAGTATTATATGTGTCATGAAAGTTGAACGAACGGACTTGATTTTCTTACAACCAATGGTTTTTGGGGATTTTTGTAAATAAAAATAAGTCCAATGAAAATACATCGCTTCGACTTTTTGATTTTCAGTCATGAGAGTTTAATAACTTCTTTTCCAAATTCATGTACATAAGAGCTCAGACATACTTCAGACTTTTAGTCGGCTCACAGTTTGATCGGGCTTTTAATCAACATGGAGATGTATAGTATCACAACTATCAGGTATCGGACTACAAATAAGTTTCCAAATCTATCAACAATCAAAGCAGTTTCAGTATTCAATATGATCAACGTAGCGGAACTATCATGAGAGAGTTTTCAACTAAAGTAAGTGCAAAATTTCATATCATTTCGAAAATTTTTATGAAAGGAAGTAAGCGCTTATGATTATTTTTCATTTGCTTCAATTTAAGTTTAAAGTTTTTCGAGAAACAAGAAATTTGTTGAAAGTATCATGAGACATTTTGAAATAGCACAGCAGTTAGAAAGTTAGAAGTTGGAGAGATGTGTTATGTTAAATTGGAAATCTTTACATTGAAAAAGGTTAGAGAGGCTGTTGCAAATGTATAACTTTTATGACAAAAGCACATTCGTTAGAAGCGGAGTTCACCTTCATACTGTAAAATCAGTTGGACAGATTTCGTTTGATGGATGTTGGATGGTCGGATGTAGTTTGCGTTCAGACTTATCAGACTTGTCGTCCAACATTATGACACATATTCCTCCGCTTCGTCCAACTCCAACATTTTCAAAAATATTTTTAAACCATCCAACAAGTTGGACAAAAGGTCGTCTGAGGCTTCACATTATCCAGCATTGGCCGTTTAAACCAAAGTCTGTCCAACTAATTGCACAGTGTGAACTCGGTTAGAGAATAAAAAAAAATACGTCATTGATTTTTTGTGTTTTCAATATCGAGTGGACTGAGCGTATAAAAAAGTATGTGAGCGTAATTCAAACACGACAGAAGAGATATTTCGTAAAAGACAAGGCTGCTTCGAAAGCCCGAACAAAAGACGAGACGAAGATTTAAGGAAATACTTGAATTCCACCTCATGCTTTCGGGATAAAATCCTATTTATGAATATGTTTGTTTTTTTGTGACGCATTTTCGTTTCACTGAGTTTCTAAATAACAAGGTACTAAGGAAGTATCGCTTCAATAATGCAACACGCTTCTTTTATCAGGAAGCTACATATTATGAAGTATGAAGGCGCAAACCCATGTATTAAAAACAGGCCATTTGATATCTCTTTCATAAACCAGGCATCGTAAAATTTTGAGAAAGAAACTGAAAGTCTGGTAACCAGGCTCGGCTTTGAGTATATATGTATATACTTACTATCCCAATACACAAAAAGAGTGTTCAGTAAGCTGTTCTTGAACGGTTTCAGACAGAAAAGATCGGCTTAAGGTGCCCAATGAGAAATTTTCTGTTCTTTTCTGATCTTTTTGTGTTCAATGACCTGTTCTAGAATAGTTTAGCAAAGCGTTTCTGCATTTTCTTTTAAACAAGATCAAGATTTGTGGAATCTGTCAAAAGCAGTTGCTGATTTTTATAACGTAGTTTTTTCAGTGCAATGTAATTTTAATTTATTATGTTAAACATAAAGTTAAAAAATATAAAAAAAAAAACAGAAAAATAATACCTAACCTTGTGCTGATAATATAATCACTTATTCGTGACGAAAAAACAACAAATTTAGTAGATTTCAGAAAAAAAATTCTCCGTGAAGTCCCTCCGCGCGGAAGAAGTGAAACATGTCACTACAATTAAATCGTCTGGCTAAATGACGCGAAATTGAAACAACTGTTATATCAACGAGCAGTGCCGAAAAGTATGCAATCGATAATCCGCGTTAAACGTTTAACGCAACCTTGTTGGAAGTCGCATAAGAAGTTTCACTTCAAAAAGGCAAATAGATGGCTGTTTGTTTTTCTTCTTTGTTTTTGCCTTGTCAGTTTGCTTCTTCTAACTAGCTTCAAGTTTTTTACTGCTTCTGTGCTGTTCTGATCTGAAAAGTTGCAGTTGAACACTCCTAAACAGCTTACACATGGACAATGCTTAGTAGACATAAGTGAGGACCCTACGAAGCATCGTAAGAAGAATAGAATAAGAATATGAACATGTAGATATGCACTAATGTACGTCTCATTCTCTCGCCAAAACAATCTTATACATTTATTTGTCTGTTTTTCAACGTGACGCATTTTCGTTTCATCGACTTTTGAATCACAACGATTCTTAGAAGATTCACTTCAGAAAAGGTTAACTTTATACGTTTTTCTCATGAGTTAAGCGAAAAATGAAACATTTTAATATCATGAGAGATGTGTCTAACTCACACAATGTTAAATATAAACTGATGATTTTGTGTGAATTATGTACGTCTTTACTTTGCCAAACCACTCAACAATCAAAGTCAAAGTTCTTATTGTTCAAATTGTGGGTGAAAATATGTGAATATATGATATATATGTATATATGAATGACTGCAACTATCATGAGAGTAAATTGAGTTGGGTTCAGTGCTAGAATGACTTTATTCCTTTTTTGAAACATTTGAAACTAAAAAACAATTTGTATACTTTTATTTTGTTTTTATGTTTATAACTTTTCTTGAAAACCAAGAATTTTGCTGAGACGTTTTTAGAAAAGAACTTTTTAAGAATTATTCGCTTTCCCTATTAGTTAACGCTTGATAATAGAAATCTGTGAATTATGTATGTAGATGTGTACTCGTATGAGAAACTCGAATGATATTTTAAATAAATAAACAAATCTTTGAAAAGTTCGGTTCCTAACGCATTTCGGGGACATACAATATAATGCCAATTTCGAACAGCTAAGTGAAAAAGCGCTCTTAATGACAGGGTGTATATACTCTCTAATTACTTACTAATTCCTCGCAAAAAGTCATAGAAGTGAAAAAATATGGAAATTTAACGTTTTTCTGTACTACCACCGAATGTCATTTTGCTAAGCAGGAAACTTTTCTCTTGTCAGTTGTCTTACGTTCTTCATTTCCTAACTTCAATATCTTTTCCAAAAAAACGGCTTCCCTTTTCTTTGTGGAATCCAATTTCAAAAGAAAGTCCTTCAATAAAACAAGATCTTTAGCAGATTTCCTCATAAAATGTGTCACTCGTCTATCAAATTCCGTCTGTAATCACAAAATATTCTTCCAATCGATTCCTTCTTTCTTTCCAAACATAAAAAACCTCTTCCCCAAATCTCATCTATAAATTCAATAACAATGACCTGATTAGGGACAATTGCTTTTCGAATGAATAGAGGAGAATCCTTTTCTACATTTCAATAAAAAAAAGAAGAAGAAAAAACAAAAATTGCCATTCTTATTTCATCATCTTCATACATTCTCTATACATATACATTTTTCTTGCATAAAAGTGGAACCTTGCATAAAAATCAAAGAACCGCTAAAACCAAATGACAATCCTGCAAAAAGTTAAAATAAAAAAAAAAAATAAGAAGATGGAAAGATGAATGTAAACGAAGAGCATGAATATCCCTGAATAGTTGGAAAGTTGGAATAGCTTATCCTTTTCTTTTGACTTTTTGCCTTTTGTTTTATTTCGATGTACACTTTTCGTACTCCTTTTTTTGGCTTTGTTTTGGTATATAACTCGATCTGGGTATCAAATTGTATGCGATTTTCTTAATAATACGATTCGCCTTTGTTTAGCATGGATGGTTTGGAAAAAGGGTTGGGCATTTGTCTGGGGCCTTAATTAGAAATTTTAAATTTATTGTATCTTTGAAGGGATCAAGGGAGAGAAGAAGTCATATAGATGAAAGGGAAGGTACGATTTTCAACTAAAGGGTCATGTGGACGAGGAATTGGATTTTGTTTCATGTGATTAAAAAAAAGTATGGTCTTGTTGGTGTAACCAACGAAATGTCCTTAATTTCTCATTGGTAGGTACTTTTTCCTGGAATTAACATCTTTAATTTTGTTGTAGGTGGGTATGGCACCACCAAAGAACAACCATATTAAAGCGACATAAAAGAAGTAAAATTGTAGCTACGTACGTGCAAATTGATCGTCAAATTATGTACTTTTGTTCTGTAATCTGTAATGAGTGCATTTTAATTATAAATTGATACAAGCGATACTTTTACATTACATATTATTTCGTTAATGCTTTGTTTTGTTTTCATTTTTTAAATTACTGGAATTATGAAATTTTCTTCGTATTGCTTACAGTTTTCAACGAATTTCTCGGAAGCAGTGCACTCCAGTTTTTCCATCCAACGAATTGAGTTTTAATTTAATGCACATCAAGGATAATAAATTAATTCTATTCTGGCCTCATGTAAAATGCAATTGATTTTGAGTGAAGTTTACAAATTTGCATACAACAACGTACATCAGTTAAGCGGAATGTGAAAAGTGATGCCAAGCTGAGTTCATTATTTGCTTGTCCAGCGCTTTTATTATTGTTATTTTTTTGTTTTAAAATAACACATATTTTAGGGTGGCATTTTTGGTAGGAGAGTCAAGTGTTTGGTTGACGAGCATGATGTGAGTAAATTAATTAGTATTTGCTTTTGTTCTTAGAACCTCGTAGTGTTTTTTAATGGAAGTTATGGGTTTTAATGCTTTTTGGGGGTATACAAGTGTTTGGTTTGTTTGTTTGATTTAAAAGGTTAAATAAGAAAGCATTCACGTATAGGTATTTATATGCACATTTTATGTACGTTTATTTATGTAAATGAGCTTTTAAATGTTTGATGACTTTTTGGAATACATTCAAGTGTATAATGTCATTTTGAGTTTTTGTTACAAATTCATGTTTGAGTGCGTTAGAGTTGAAGTGTTACTATCACACTTAATGGCATAATTTCTGTGCATTAAATGTTCACGTTTGTTAAGTGCTTGTCATGCGACAGAAAGGCAGTGGAAGATGATAACTAGAAAAATGGACTGCATTTCAGTAAAACACATTCAAAATAGGTTCTTCTTAATAAATTTGACGGCCAGAAAACGGTGTCATTTTAAATGAAGTTTCTTTTCCCTTGAGAGACAAACAAGAGGTGCGTTTTTGTCGCAACTCAGTAATTCTATGATCAACTCCAGAATGCACTTTACCACTCACTGAATACAAAAACAAATCAACACCGAACTAAATTAGCAAAGTGCATTGCTGAGCTGACTATAGGATTGCTAGGTAGTCGCAAAAGTACACTAAAGACTAGGAATGTTTATTTTTGAAATGGCCACTGAAGCACATAAATCGAAAACAAAACTTTAAAGATGATTAAGACCCTTCTCAACCCCCTAACTACTTCGAAAGTAATCCCGGAATGCAAGAGCTCTCTGAATGCGGTCGGAAGGTTGAATTCTTTGGGTCTCATTTGGGTTCCAGGCCATCACGGCATAGCTGGAAATGAGATCGCCGATGACTTTGCCAGGCAAGGATCTCAGACAGCTTTCTCAGGACCTGAACCGTCGATAGGTCTGCCAGCGTCCTCAGTGAGGGCTTCAATCAACGATTGGTTCTGCCAAGACCACAACCGTAGATGGCATCCATTGGATGTAGACAGACCAAACGTATATGCTCCCCAACTGTAATAAGAAGACTGCAACATTTTTGCTATATTGTAGCAGAAAAGACTGTAGAAAGCTTATTGGCGTTGCCAGCGGGCACTCTCTTCTGCCAAGTATTTAAACGTGTTAGGCTTAAGTTATACCACGCTCTGTGAGAAGATGAGGACACCGCAGAGCACTTCCTCTGTGAATGTCCTGCTTTTTCTCGCATGAAGTTACAGATACTCGGCGCAGACATGGTGAGAGCTGGTAACTTAGGCTCCTTATCATGGCAGCGTCTTTTGGCTTTTCTCCGAACATCTGGAAAGCTATAACAAATAGAAGGTTGCTTACTGGTAGTACAACGAACCGGTATTTAGGTCTGAGTGCTCCAGCTGGTATTTTAAAAACCTCCAACAGAGAAAAAAAAGCTCTGCAAAAAAGAAATGGTATCCAAATAGGGAATTTTACACAGAGCCTTTTAAAGCGACAAACTTTCAGGACATAAAAGAAGCTTATTGATGTTGCTAAGTGAACACAAATTCGCTCATAACACTCTAACATTTTTGATATTACATGACTAGGGTACCCATGTTGTGTCGATGCTGACAATTTTAGTGCAGACAATTTCTAAAGCCTTAGCATTTATCTGAGCCTGGTTACCCGGCAAAAGCAGTAAAGAGAACGAATTCCTATATGTTCGTTGAAACTAAACATCTTTTGTAAATGACAAACCAGTGTCAATGTAAGACTTTGAAAGTCGATGGACCCTGAATCCACAATCTTTTCTAAGGATCAATTTCTTTACACGAATTTGACTCCAAACTTGGTAATTTTTCAATCAACATCTCGATTCTAATTCTTCTCAATCGATGGTTAGAGTTTCATAACTAAAAATCTATCAGTTTTTGATCTCTCAACTTCCGAAAATGATAAAAGTTGAAGTGGCTCCAAGAAAACGGCTCTTAATCAACTATTCTCGACTTATCAATGGGAAGTTACAATCTTGATTCAAAGGCTTAATAAATCGATGTTGTTATTTTTAGGATACGGAGATGCGTTTTTCTCATCAATCAAAAGGAGTAATCAAGTAGTTATGAATATAGTTAAGACGAGCACAGCAAACTAATGCTTCGCAAAGACTAAGTTCCATCCTCTACTCGCTTGTTATCCTTTGAAGCGTGTAAAATATAAAACGCACAGGAAATCTGAAGTTGAAAATGGTCACTAAAAACATTAAAGCATAACCTTTTCGGAACAAACACTTATTCAGAAAAACATAGCGATGACTGCTTTTTAAAAAGGCTTTTATTTTGCAATCACAGAAGTGTTTGAAATGTCCTTCAATTGTGTTAGCGGCAAAAGTTTCGCTTGGTTTTAACCACTTATAATAACTTTTGAGTTCAACACACCACTCAACACAAGAAAAGTTGATAACTATTTTCCAAATCAACACACAGTCAACTATAGAATCTGATTCGAAGACATAAACAGTCTTTGGTTTCTTGTTTTTATGTTAAAGTCTTAATGCAAATCTACTTTCAGTGGCAAAATGGCAACAATTAGATTTGCACAGAACTTCTTTCCAACAATTCATTGGATAGATACCTACTTATCTGGTTAGAGAGCTCTAAGTGAAATGGAAAAACACTCTTAAGAAGAAAGACTGGAAAAGGTTTCTGTAGAGTTTTCTGATAACGTTTAGTTACCAGACTTGAGCATAAGACATGAACGAAAGTCCATGAAAACTAGGGAAATGCTTAGAAATTTAGAAACTTAATTTGAAATAGTGAAAGACTTCAATCGAAAGTTGTGTATAAAAAGGTACTCAAATTATATCAATTAAATTAATTGCACTAAACATGGTTCTATTTTTTTTTAAATGGCGCCCAACGGACGAACATTACATGACTAGGTAAATGTCAATTTGGTTTAGCTAGAATTGGGTTTTCACTTTGTATTTCAGTGAAACAAATGCACAGTAAATTTATCAGTTGAAGCCAACCCTACCTTCTGGAAGGCTTTCAGCTCTTGTCTCTTCTCATAGAGGAAATATCTACATCTCTTTTCTAGGTGGACAGAAGTCAGTTTGTCTTCTTTTTATTTTTCCCTTAAATAAGTCCATTTTTTAAAGGGTTTACCTACAGTACACAAATGTTTATATTGCTTCTTCAAGCCATAGTGTCATATTTTATTGAAAGAGGGAATTGGAAAGAGGGGAACAAATTATAATCCCAATGTTAGAAACCCTGTAATCATAACTAAGTATTGAATTGTAAAGGTTCTGTAAGAAATAATTAAGGTTCTAATTTTAACCTTGTTAGGCCACACAACCATCAATTTTGGCCCATTCTCAGATCGAAATAAAACAAAAAACCTTGAGATTGGGCGCCATTTTTGACTGGTTGTAAGTAATACTGCATTGCCATTTGTTCAATGAATTTCTTGCTGTCAATATACAATTGGAGTGGATTAGGGATAAGAAATACAAAATAAAGACACTGTTTCTTAAAGTTGCTTCACTTATAGCATCGCTAAACTCCTCCCAAAACTGTGAGTCACAGTTGTCATTATTTAGCTCATTGCAACAGTGACTTCACTAGACTGAAACTCAATGCAGTTTTCGGAACTTCAATCGAAAATGAATGTGGAAAGAAAACCATCGCAGTACCGAACTTGTATCACTATTTTAGCATTCTTTAAAAATAGATTAGAAAACTTGCCTCCTCTGCCATGTGCGACTTGTGTTCTATTATCTCGTTCGTTTGCACGTTGTTGCAAGTGTTGATATTCGTAATCATAATGTTGTGGCTGCTGTTGTTGAATAAACTGCTGCTGTTGTACAATTCCACGTAAAACTCCACTATTATCGCGGCAATCGAGTGTCGTTTCATACTCATAAGGATTCATATTTTAAAATTTCTTGTGAATTGATTAACAATCGCAGGACATTCGTAATCGTTGTATTTTTATTTAACGTCGTCGATGATTTCGTTTGGATTGCCCGAAAATTGATGTTTTTTTTCGTTGTTGGAAAATTAAGAGAAAAAATCCAAAAACATAAAAAATACAACTCGTCCACAACGGGCAACATATAAAAAATGAAATTTAACAGAAAGACGACAAAATAAGAAAAACTTAAACCAGATCCCGAAATATCCTTTCTTGTTCGTTTGTACGTAGGTAGGTATTCCTTTGAATTGTGTTGCGCGGTATTTACGTCATGATTATTTATATTTCTCTCTTTTCTTTTCTTTTTTGTTGTAAAAACCAAACTTTTCTGATATTTTTGTTGGCGAAATTTGAATAAAATGTTTTTTTGTTATCCTTTGCGATGTGGGGTAAACATTTTCGAGAGGAAAAAAATTAAACAAAATAAAAACAAAAAACAAACAACACTTTCCTCACTTTGAATTTTCTATTTTCACTTGGCAACTACATTCCACCGAGAGAAGAAAACACGAAAATCATGAACTCAAAACAGGAAACGAAAATAAAATCCTTCGCTAGGGATTCCTCGAGTTTCGATATACACTTAACACTGCCTTATCACAACAAATGCAATTGCTTGTCAAAATATCATATGTACGCGGTGCGCGACCCACCGTCGATATTACGTTGTTTACACCACAGAGCGACGAACAAGACTGATATTTTGAATCGAATTTGTTCGTGTGTTCGGTCGTTGGTCGTTTCGTTTTCGTTCGTGCTTGTACTTGTTCCGTTCGTTGATAGTTTAGTTTGTGCTGCTACGGAGCGAAGAAGAGGACCACACGTAGTGCAGAGGGGGATGGAAATGGAGACGTTTCGGCAACTTGACGAAAGGCAAAGTAATTTAACTCGCTCACTCATTGTTGTTTGACTGTGTGGTTCTCCTTGTCCCACATCGATTTGTCGCGAATTTGTTTCATTTCTCTTTCACTCCATTGTTCACCGCGCGGGCGGGGAGATATTTGAACGAAGGAATTTATGCTCTGTCGTGCGTGTTTCTACACATTTTTTTTCTTCTTAAATTTGTTTTTCTCTTGTGGTTGTATACAATGCTGCCAAAGGGCGCATGCTTCACGACGAAGTTTTATTTCATTCCATTGGAAGGGATGTTTTGGAAGTCTTAATCTAGTTATCCTAGAAGGGAGAATTTTTTTTTTATATTTTTTGTATGTGTTTTTTTTATGCAGTTCGACGATTTTAGGGCTTTTTCTCGTTGCCCCTGGCTTATGCTCTCAATTTTTAGCTGATTCTCGTTAGGTTGGTTATGTAATGGCTTCTCTGATGTAAAAGCTTTACCAACGAGCAACGACGACGAAAAAAGGAATCCCTTCTGAAAGGATCTTAGGGACGCCATTATAACCTAGCACTGACCCCATTTACGAGGCACAGCAGCTCCCTCTTCGTATCGCGTGTGGTGTTAGCCTTTATGTCTCCCCAATATAGATGAACTGTGTGCTCTCGATGATGGACGGACACTTTTTTTTTTGAAGGAAGAATGAAATGAAACAGAAGCTTAGGAAAACAAAAAAGGAAATCAGCCAGAAAAAGAGCAAAGAAATGTGTGTGTCCTGCATGTGATTCGATTGCTAGTTTTTTTTGTTTGTTGTTGTTGCAGCTTTTGGGGGATTTACCGAAGCAGGTCATCTTTATCAAAAGGGGGATGGATGGGTGTTTTGTATGAGTGCGATAGTTGGGTAGGAGGGAGGGGGGGGGCAAAAAATTGTCATTGGGGGTAACTGAAGGATGATGGGAAAAAATCGAAAGTGGTAAGTTTTTTTTCTCCGTCATGTTTTTATTAATTTCTGTGCTTCCTAGGCGAAGTATTATGGATTGTTTGTGTTTTTTTTTCAGTTTTTTTTTCTTTTTGGATTGAAAGATGAAGCGTTTGAAGGACTTACACATATTATAAGGGCTGCTGGGGGAAGAGTAGTGCGACTGCTGCTGGTGGCTGAATGTGATCTGGTTTATGTCAAAAAAGTACAGTTAAAGATGGGTTTTTCCTGTTAGATTAATATGCTGTATTTTTGGGGATACTTGCGTAAGCATAAACTTTTTGATGATGTGTTTATGTGAAAGTGACAGGAAATATACAGCAGGGATTTGTCACTCTACCGACAATTTAATTTGGTAGAAGTTGGTGGAAAAGTGATTATTTTGATAGCAACCATTGAATACATTGATTAAGAGGTAAAGACTTGCAGGAACTTTGATTAAATGCTTTTTGGAGTTTGCTCGAGTAGCAAGTTTAAGAAGGCAAGAGGATTAAGACATAAAAAAAAATATGCACCGTTTAGTCAAATCAATAGAATATGAACATCACCTTAAGTTACTATTTTGTTGTTAAATGGCGCCCAATCAGAAGGTTATGCTACTACAAGGATATTTGCCAAGAAAACTTGTTTCCACGCCGAAGTTTCTCTTTGAGCTGCTCAAATAATCGAACTTCTACTCCTCGTCTTGTGTTTTAGAGTAAAGTTTCATAAGACACTTGAAATGTGAAGAATTGATCGAAGTAGATACTACCGATTCATTCTAGAGCCTCTTTAGGAGCATTAAAAATAATTTCGACTTCCTGATGATACCGTCTCTTCCTTTCGAAAAGAATGAACGTTTTATTCAACTTCCAGAAACATATTTGCGTATCGTTCTAGAGCGGTCTGCAGAATTTCAATAACCACTCTACCTCTTGTTTGAGGATTTTGAAAAGGCATTGGACCGAGTTAACCGAAAATGCATTTGGAGATCACTTCTTGGTGGAGAAATACCACCAGAAATTGTTGCCATTAAATAAGAGTTCTACAACAAAGCAAAATGCTTTGTTTTACATAATGGGAAGCTCTTGAATCTTTTGAAGTGCGAAAAGGTGTAAGACAATGGGATGTTCTATCGGCAATCATGTTTCCGATGACGATAGACAATATATTTTGACTGCAAAAGTTGGAACAGAGGAGACATGGTATTTAATTGAGACCATTTTAAGAGCATGTGGACTATACTGATGATATATGAGTATGTGTCAAGGTGAATAACATCAATGGGTTAAGCGGTGTGTCAAGGTGATGGGTGAGTTGATTGGGCTAAGAACAAACGGCAGAAAGATTCTAACAGACCGTATAGCGTATTATTGTGCAGAAGAAACCAGTTGAAGAGGTCGAACATTGAAATGGCAATACGAATCTAGACTTAAAAAAAAACCATAGTAAGTAGAACCGAGCTGTACTCTGTCTCCGATTTGAAATTGCGGTGCCTACGCAATAAGCTGAGATTCTATAGATTCAATGCGGAGTTCGGGCTTTCTTATGCCTGCATCTATCATCTCACGGGAAAAAAACAAGTCTTTGTGGATTACTGCGTCCATGAAATTCTTAAGATTTGCTGGCCTTAAACTATTTCTAACCAGTAGCACACGTCAACGGCGACAAAAAAGAAGCTTACAAGGCGGAGAAGGCTGATGAAATCAAACAACGATAGCAATTTTTTTTTAACGTAAGTAAGTAACTCATTTTATGCAAAAGCAGTTCTTTCAATGAAATCCTAAAAGTGCGGTTCGGGTTTGAAAGTCAGAAACAACAAATATCATAGCGGAAGTAGCATCTAAAGAAATGAAACGCTTTATTGGTTCCCCAATACGGTTGTGAATGTGATAATGAAGATGAGATAACAGCAAGGGAATATACCAGAGTTCTACTGTCCATGTCCTTTAGAGCCCTGCGAGGTCATCAAGTGGACATAACTCGAAGTAATGAGCAGATTCTGGAAAACCTATTTTTCAATAACAGCCACACTTTTACCCGTTTTAAGCGAAGTATGTGAGATAAGCTTCGAAGCTGCATTTTTTTTTTTTTTAATGAAAAAGAGGAGGCTTATGCTAATCTGGAGCAATCAGTTCTAATATCCGATCCATTGTACTACCAGGGTAGCAGTAGCAGCCTTCCCTTTTTTTTGTGGTGCAGTAGATGGAAGTAAGGTGTTAGTAATTTCACAAATAACCTCAAGGGCAGCGTCCAGATGAAACTGGGAGGCTGAAAGAAAAGTAGATGCCCAGAGCGGGATTCGAACCCACGCATCCGGCTTATCTACTGAGCACTCTACCGCTGTACTGAAGCTACATACACAAGGCTCATAGATTAAATAAAAGAGGTTCCTTTCTACCTTATGGCTTGGTATAAAGCCATTTTGAGTCAAAAATGCAAAACTTTGTTGGAGTGGTTGAATGTGTTAATCTCTTTTACTGTTAGCAAACGCTAAAGTTTGACTCCTTACCGTTGGTGGGGAAACCCTCAAACTAAATTTAGATGAACTTTTTTGGTTCATTTGTTCAGATAATTTTCAGGCAATTCTTAAATAAAAAGCGTGCCTGCGCTCTATCAAAACTACAAAATTTAAGCAAAATTTTTTGTAGAGTCAAAATCTCATCGCGCCTTTTGACAAGTTTACTGTAGATCAAATTAGAGAAAAAAAAGAGGTATAATCTGCTGTTTAAAGAGACAATAACCAAGAGTACTAACTAACTAGTCGCAACTTGAAGGCAACAAGGATCTTGCTACCAAATTAGGGAGTGACATAATACTTCGGGGTGAACGAGGATCTTAACAATAGTTTTTTGAGAGCAATTTCATTTTCGGGCGAGCTCTCTCCAGCTTTGAACTTTTATTCTGTTGAGGTCCTGTTCCACCTGATTCACCCAGTAAGAACGAGGTCTTCTCTTTCTTTCAAGACCCTCCGGCAGAGTTTTTCCGAAAACCCGTCGAGCCGTAGCTTTGCTGTGGTGTGCATCTGCTTTACATGTCCATGTCACGTGTGATCTGAAGGTAGTTCCATCAGACTGTTGACCAGTTTATTTAGATTCTTCATATTTTTCCCTAGATCGTAAGTGGCACTTTTTCAGGTTAACACCTAAATTGCGAGTTAGTGAAACCAGAAGTGTATAAAATCTGTTTTATCCAGGGCGTAGTGGATATAGTGTAGGACTATTGCGTGGAAGGTCGGTTCCCAGTAACACCCAAAACATTTTTGCGCCGATGTTTACATTCGCGGAGAATTGGCATCGGTCGACCGATTGTAATAATGCCAAGAAAAATGTCTCATTATACCTTGTCCGTCAGGAGGTAGGTCCCGTTCATTTTATAAAAGAATATTCAAGAACTAGGCCTTATCCCTTTCCGCTCTTTATACCCAAATATTCAAGTCTATTTAGACTGTAAAATCAGTCTCATATCTTATTTGTTTCTTTCCAAACATATAACTAGCAATAAAATTAAGAACGTAATATACGTGGCATCAACCACATGTTGTGAGTACAAATTGGTAACTTCTGGGACATCACAAAAGCAGTTTCATGTAACAAACAATCTTCTACCATAAAAAACAAATCTACAAACAACACTTCTTTGAGGATTCCAGTCAATCATAGCTGATTCTTTCACAAGAACACTTCACAAACAAGCTTCTTAATCATCGCTGAGTTAAAAATCACTTTAAAAACATAGTATTCCAGCAAATGCATCCACCTAGCAAATGTGGCTTCATATTTCTTAAACAAATTTGAATCAAACATTTTTAGTTTCTTCGCCACAAATCAATCAACACGAATGTACTCAAAACATAAAATTAGATATTGTCCCTCATTGGTGCAAGAAATGGAAGGCAAGGAAAACCTCGTCCTAAGACCAACACTAAGCACACTTGTCAACACATCAATGACATTTACACGCGTTGCATGCTGCTGCAACACCACTCCCGACCTCATGTTATATATAAAGTTTGTATATCCTGCGAGAAACGATTTATTAGTGCTTCTACAAAGCCAAAATCAAAGTTGATGCCACCCTATCTATACCAGGGCGTAAAAAGACCTCGAGGATGGGTTTTGAACGCGCGTCATGTCCCATAATTCATTTAACACCTTTCAATGGCGGTTAATTGGCACTGGATATAGAAATTGTGTGTTTGTGTGTGAGCTGTGTTCGTCTTAAGCTAAAAACAGATCCGGCACAAACGTGTGCCTTTACCATTCGACAGCAGATAAGACACATCCCTGCACGTCGATATAAATAAATCAATCGTTGATCTATCTAAATTCTTTCGGAGACAAATCGTTCCATCAAATTGTAATCGATAGGGCGGGTGGGAGATGTTTGACGATGGGGGGCACTCGCGCACAACGTTACAAACTGTGATAATAATGCGCGAAGAAAGGATAATAACAGCAGCAGCAGTGAGGTTTATTGCAACATTTCATTCGTTGATCGCTAATGTCATGAGAAATTATTTTACATCGAGTTGGCTGTGCGGTGTGTGGTGTGGTGGGCGATGAGGTTGATGGCTTGTCCGCTTTGGTGCAAGTTTAACCTCTCTGTCAACTTTATTTTCCATCTCTAACCAAACGAACAATGAAAACAATTTCTTTTCCGACTTTCCACTACCACCCCCGTGAGTCCTGGGCCAACCTATTGAACAATCAAGCAGAGAAAAATTCTAAAGAACACACACCCCCTCCCTAGACCCCTGTTGAGACGGCTCACAAAGTGAGGATGAAGGGGCGAACAAAAAAGAAGAGAAAAAAAAATTAAGGAAACCCAAGCTTTTTGTGGAATTACATTCGAAGCTGACGCAGAGTTGGAATAGCAATACCTTTTCCACACGGATGCTGGAAAATACCTCGAGTGTATATCCTTGCGAGATATATATCCTCGCACAATCCTTAATTCAACATGGTGGTGGTTTGCTTAGCGAAGATTTTTCTGTAAAGTTACTACACTCGGTTAGGTAAGGGGATTGGGTGGACGCTTTTTGTACCATTGGATGCGAGTCGGCTTTCATCGGTGAGATGGTACACAGGCACGCTACAGAAAAAAAACCAAACCAAAAAAAAAAATGCAAATATACACAGGGATAAGGAAGATGTGACTCCACGACAACGTCGAATTCGAGAACGCTGACGACGAAGTCGACGACACAACATAACCAGGTGGCTGGTGGTAAACCTAACCCTATTTCACCCGGTTGTTCCTTAAAGACTCACGAGTCTTATGTTGCGCGAATATTTTTCAACCGTTGGCTATACAGGAATTCCTCGTTACTTCTAAATATATATACCTACTTTTTTATGTTTGTCGTCTTCTTATGAAGGGATGAGTGCGGACTTTTGAATTAATTCCCTTGTCTTAATATATAGGTTGTTGTTTTGAAGTGTTAGGGGGCGGTGATGGAAACGAAGAGTCTTTATCGCTAACTCCTCTCTCTCCCACTCTCTTTCTAGACACTTAAAGAAGATGAAGAAACTTACAGAAAAAGAATTACAAAGATTACAAAAGATTCGCTAATTAATTGATCAACGACGCTTTCAAAAGGGATTTGCATTACATTCGAAACAGGATAATTGAATATTTATTAGGACGGGCGAAAATGAGACGAGAGAGTGTCTTTAAGGATCGAAAAATAGTCGCGATTTGCATGAAGAGAGAGAGAGAGAGTGAAAGATGTGTATTTAAAATGAAGGATTTGATATAGACCTTCCAAGTTCCAACACCGAATATGAACTGGAGGAGAGTTGTCATTGCTTTTTTGTACTTCTCTAGCTCTTTGGGGGAGTGACTCGTATATTATTAATTTGAGTTGTAATTGCTTTTTTTGTGTATCCGCTTGGTTCTCTAAGTATGCAATGGGATTAGAAAAAAATTGAAGCTTCAGAATCGGAACAGAACAGCGCGAGAATCAGAAGAAAGGGGAAGCACATGCAAATCCTTCTAAATTACTTTTGCTAAGCTTTTGTGAAAGATGGCACTTTCCCATGACCTTAATATTAATTTATTTAGAGGGCTTTGCTTTGGTTGTAAGACGTTCAGCTTCTGCAAAAGCAAAATACCTTTGTGTTCTCGTAAATTATGACTACAGTACCCTCATTTGACTATTCACTTTTAAGGACTTCAACACCTCTTTACTTAGAACTCTTTTAAATACAGTCCCTGATTGTAGATAAGTTAGATTGTTTGAATGCAGACTTAAAATGGGATAGGCTACTCTAAACATAAAGGAAGTCGTGGCGTTATATAAGTTAACCGGTCATACATCTCTCACTATTCGTATTAAGGCATCAGCAAAAATATAGCACAGCTCTTCGAAAAAGATATGGCATATAGCAACTTGCTCTTGAAGGAAATATGAGTTAAGGATTGGAGCAGTTTAGTTCACGGGAGATTAGATCAAGAACAACTAAAACAAACAAATAAATAAGGCGGTACAGCAAAGTTTGGGCTTGGCGCATTCCTGCAAACATTGCTTTATGAAAAGTGTAGGGGACCTTCAACTAACTGAGAAAACGCTTTTCGCGGCATTGAAATTACTGTCGGAGGTCCTGTTAAATTTCAGCGAAAGTCGATACCAGCGGAAAAACATTTGGATGTTTCTAGGATCCGAACCTCGAATTCACATGTAACAAGCAGATATGCTAACCACTCCGACGCGACCAATGAAACACGAGTTAAAGAGCATTTTAGTTCAGGGGAGAAAACGTTCGAAAAGTTAAGTTCAGTACCAAAAAATATTAGATCGAGAAGATCTAAAGTAAATAAATGAGGAGGGCGGAACATAAGTGCTCGGGAAGCCTTGGGGCATAGCGTATTTCTCTCAAACACATCTTGTTGTGGAATGGAGGGAACCTACAGATTTTTCCCGAATTGCTAAGTGAGACGTATCTTCATGGCAATGTTAGTCCTCTCGGGAAGCGCCACTCGAGAAGATCGATATCTGTGCATGTGTGATGATCTTCGTTTACAGAAGACAATATTACAGTTCATAAAAACGATTTTAGAAACTGCCAACTTTCAGAACGCTTTATCTACTGCAACAATTTGAAAAATTATTACAAACCAGCGCTGAATTTTATGTATTTCAGTGAGTGAATTGAATTGTCTCACTAAACTCACCTACTCATCTCACTAGAACTGGATTTGCGATTCAGCATTCAGCTACTTGAGTGAGTTACCCGCGGCGTGATGGATAGTATGTCTGCCTGTTAACCGGTAGGTTCGTGGTTCAAATCCCAACAGAAGCAAAATATTTTTCACGGGTATCGCCTTTCGCGAGGAATTGGCAAGTAATCCGATAGTAAAACTCATTGTCATATAAAGTTCTTTCTCTATTAGCACGCAGAATTTCAAAGTGACCTTTTGGGCACTAATTTTTGTGCGACGGTACTACAATTCCAATATTCTGTCATCATCCAGTGGCGTTGATCAACCGAAATGAGTACTCTGAATGTGAATATTGAGAAAATCTTTCCGGAAATTTTATAAAATTGAGTGAATTCAGCAAATTGCGAAAGGTTTTTTGGATTGAAAAGCTTCTACTGATCAAAGTCTTGCTGGCATCTGGTTTAACCATAACAAATCGAGATGAGTTCCTGACTACTTGGTTCCAATTTATGTTCAAAAAGTGAAATCAACAAACACACATAGTTATAACTAAGATATCGGTTCTTACGTGCAAATACATCATTGTCTATTGCAAACTGATCTCTACATCTTTATTGCAATTCCGGAAAACATTTTCATATCTCTCCTATTACTGAAATTCTCAAGAGTTGAACCTGCATCTAATCTACTCTACCCTCAGCAAAAAAAAGAAAAAAAAATTAAAATAAATAAACAGCAGTTAAGAATACTGGCCTCACTGCCGCTCCCTGCAGCATTCAACATTGTTTCCTTCTCCTCCCATGCCATACACTGTAAGTTGTGTGTATTCATCGGCATCGGGTCAATCAAAGCAAATAAATTAATATCTAGTCTCTCATAGAGAAACCTCGCTTGGCAGTTGTGTATTATCGTGCAAAGCAAATCAAAACGCCCATGGCCAAATAAAGTGCAGTGTGTAGGTATCTCTTTATACACAGGGTATTGTACTCAAGTCGAGTGGTCTGGTTGAGCACAGCTAGCGTTTAGGATTACAAAGCCGACTGGCGCTCGGTGAGCGGTGACTTTCACTTGTTGTTACAAACACAAAAACTGTTGACAAAAAGTATCATTCCAGCCAGTGTAGGTGATCATTGATCATATTGTTCTCTTCCAAATGGCACGAAAAATGAAAAAATAACGAAAAAAAGTATCTTGTGTCTATGCAACGAAGATCATTATTCAAAATCACCCCAAAGAGAGCGGGCGGTACCCGCCGTAATCGTTCGTCGCTCAAGTCCGGTCCGATTCCATTGTTGTCGGTTAATTGAAGTTGAATTGCATTAAGCGGTCTTATCTGCTGTGGTACTCAGGGCATATGGACCCCTCCTTCTAGACCTCCCCCGCCCCTACCAGACTCATATGTGAGGTAATTTAGTTTCCATTAGATTAGCGCACCGTACCCCAAGATTTACTTAGGTTAGCGTTAGAGTTAAGCACAGAGAGCAGCAAGAAAAAAAAACTCCATTAATCATTTTCACAAAAAATGAGCAAAGTCTGCCGGTTGGGTTGTTGTTGTTGTATAGTTTTCGTATGTGTGGCAGCATAACGAGCGTTGATAGCATAGATACGTTAATTTTTTTTTTATTCGTCTCAGAGGTTAGAAAAACGACCATCATACGAGGATGTCGAAGACGAAGAAGATATCACCAACGAAGGAGGTTTTCCCAAATTAAACGAAAATTATAATGAATTTGTCAGAAAGAGATTTCTCTATCACACATACGTGTATCTTTTTTATGCATTCTATCTTCGACTATTGCTGTGTGTGGCTGGGCTCTTTGTTGAATGATTAATTTGATGTTTTGTTCCGGGCTGCGATTTTTGGGGTAAAAAGAAATAGGAAAAAAAAAGAAGAAAAAACAAGCAAAATAGAAAAAGAAACACCAAAGAAACGAAACAAAGTTTCTTTCGAATAAAGATGATGGAGGAGGCATAATCGGTTTTGTTAATTAATTTTTTGTGTGCGTAAAAATGAAATGTTTAACCGCAATTACTCGGTAATTTGAAGTTTCCCTTGTTTGATACAACACAGAGGGGAGACCAGTAGGTTGTAGGCAGGTAGTTGTGGTTTAAGGTTTTGTCTCTCAATTAATTTTTTTATTTTATTTTGATTGAACGCGTGTCGACAGAGTGTGGTTTGGAGCTTAAATTGTTTTTAAATTTTGGACCCACTGTAAGGCAGGAAGGTTGGTAGTACATGTTGCGTCTTAGTGGAACAATAGAGAGTAACCGCGAAGCTTGTTAGCCCACTCCAAAGCAGCTGTTAAATACTCATTAGGCTTTGTGTCTAACAATTGACAGATTGTAAGGAAATTTTAGAGATTTCTCTTGCGGTCAAACGACAAAGACTGACAAGAGCTTAACCAAGATTCGAAAAATTGATGGGAATTTTCACTTAAAATTCCTGTTTATTTTTTGTATAGTGACCTACTTTTTAGGCATTCCTTTTGAAAGATCTAGCGATGATAGTCTCTATTGTTGGTGTGTAGTAAGAATCTTGCAATGTTTGAGCGAAGTTTTAGTAATGAAGACATTAAACAGTTAAACGGATTCGACTTCCATCAATGCAACTGCGTACTTCTTGGTGTCTGCAAGTAAATTTTGATTCAACTTACCCAACGAAACCATCACTTAATACAGTTTGTATACCGACTGTGTTTCATTTGAACTTGGCACTGTCATAAATACGCGGAGATTTTTAGCCGGGTTTTCAAATACTTAAAAGAACTACCAATTGATCACCAGGAAGCAACCGTTTTTTGTTGATCTTTATGGTCATTTATGGTGTCACCTTGCTTGCGGAACGTTTCTGTCGCTTATAGCAGCTGCAGTGGAAGTGTCATAGTTATTTGACTTAAGTGTCATAATTATATGGCTTAAGTGTTATAGTTATATGGCTTAACTCTTGGGCGTGGTAACCGTAGGGTAATGCTTATCATGACTGGTAGTCCCTTTTGCCCCACTTCGTATTGGTTCCACTTTCAAAGCAAAACAACAACCGAAGAAAAGTCTGTTTTGCTCAATGAACCTCACGAACTTATTTTATGTACTACTGCCTACCTTTTTATACTTCAGTTGTAATTAAACATTTTTGTGTCTTTGAAGATGCTTCGAACATACGTTCGAAAAATTACTAGGGGTGCTAGTTGAACCAAAGAGGATTTGAAGAAAGCTATATTCACGCAATCAAAAGGAAAGAGATGGGTTATCTCAAGACCAGCAAGGTATTTAATATCCCGAAATCGACAATCATTCGGAAAATAAAGTTGGATAAAAAAGAAAAAAAAAACTTGGACGGTTCACAACATTCCTCCATTCCATTCCATTCCAAGAAAAAGAAATAATTGGACATTTGCTAGACTTCAAAAAAAGATTCTTCGGAATGACGACTCGCGATGTTCAAGCTCTTACTTATGAGCTAGCCAAAACGAATAAAATACCCCATCTCTTTGACCATGAAACAAAGATGGCTGGCAGAGACTGAATAGCCGAATTGAATAGCCATCAATTTCCAGAAAACGAACCCGGAAATCATTTTGCGCAACCCAGAACCGACTTCAAAAGCCAGAGCTCCATCTTCTAATAAGCCCGTCGTTTCGTACTTTGAGCTTTTGATTTTGATATACGAAAACCTTCACTTTCCTTTTAGGAGTAGAAAAAAATGTTGGAGTGTCTAAAGCTTAAGGGGTCCTTCTTACCCCACTCTCTCCTACACCTCATATTGAACAGAGCAACAAGAGAGAAAAGAGAGCGACATACCTTTAGTAACAAAGTGGTAAAATTTTCACTAAGTAGATAAACGCGTGGGTTCGATTCCCGCTATGGGCATCTACTTTTCTTTCAGCCTTCAGTTTCATCTGGACGCATGTACAATAGACCGGCAATCAGGTTTGAATGCTCCAGATTAGCACAAGCCTCCTCTTTTTATTATAAAACATCCTTAGAAGCAGAAACTATAGTAAAAAATAGTAAGTCCTCATTCATATTAGATTCGTTCTTTGAACTTTACCCAGGGTGGATCTAGGGACGTTTAACATAAAACTACAATTCTACAAGTCAAGAGCCACGTGAAGGATTATGTACATTAAACTTGTAGGATTATGTGCATTAAACCTGTAGAAGAGAGCAAGTAAACTTATAGCTCTCTATTGCAGACATTTTTAACAATTTTCATATATCACTTATGTTACAAGGACTTGTAGTTTTGTTGTCCAAAGACTTAGCTTTTTTTCTCAAAAAACGATAAACAATAAGATCACTTCACATTCCTGTGTAATTTATAGTAAAATACAAGCCATTTGACTGCCCCGTTTCTTAAATTAAATCCTTCGCCCCAGTAGTGCTACTTGAGTTCGTTGAGGGCGAACCCTGGGCCCAAAAAATACTCAGTTTGACATTCAGCGCGAGTTGAAGTTTAAAAAAAAAACGCTTTGTGGCGACCATAGGGCAACTCTAGGGCTTCAACGAACAAATCTTTTACATACTTTCAACTAAACTTAGAATCGTTCGGATTTTCACCAGCTAGTGAAAAGCTACATTGTACGGTTTAAATTGTAACAAACACAATTTAAACCGTTTCGATCAACGAAACAAGGTTTAACATGTGTCAGCGACTTTTGAAAATTCATAAAATGAACTTGAGCTGAACCTCGGTTAAACCTTTCAAATGTTATCAATAGAAACACTTCTGGAAAACAGCACCAGCTTTAACTAAAAATTCAAGTTGGTACCGACCACACATCTAATAGACCTGCAAGTCATCGACCACCAAGTTCACTCTTGTTCCTTCCTTTCAATGCAACGAGTATTAATTCTCCAAAAAATCTTTTGACCCCACACTAAGAATTCAACAATGATTTGGTATTTCCTGTACACCCAAAAGCCATTTAAACCTCTCAACACCGACCAATCAATAAATTACAACTTTAGACCGTACAAAGGCAATCCATCATTATCTGTGGTAATTTAAGACAAACCGTTTGCCACAGTTGTTGTTAAAAGCAATATTCAACCTTTTTATTCAAGATCCCAAAAACATAAAAGACTCCAATTTACGCTGAAAAATCAACCCAAAGCGACGATTTATCGGAATATACTTTGACTTATTCAAGCCTTAAGCTGATTTATGTTTTCTGATAAGTCAGTTTTCTGTTGACATAATATTTTTGGTTTTTGTTTTTGTTTTCTTTTTTTTGCAAAGTCTCTGAAGAAGAAACCAGTTTCCATAAATAAGAAGTGCAAAATAATCCAAATTGAGATTGGAAGCTTAACCGACTAAACAAAACTTAACAAACTAACAAATAAAAAAAGATCAAAAGCGATACGCGATACGGTCATTAGGTTCCATTCTCTAAATTAATTTATTGCTCCACAAGAGCATAGAGAATGTAGACCCTTGGGTCGTCGACGTCATCTATGAACATCTCTTCCGTTTCTTATTTCATGTTAGACTCCTTAAATGATACGATTCATGTTGATAGTGTGTAATTTATGAAATTCCAATTGAATTATGAAAACAACGGCCATCGGCAGTAAGCTCACAAAGCGGCAGGGCTGCACTTGCTGATTTCGGATGTAAGGCGATGAGCTTTTTCATTCTTCATTATATTTAAAAGATTGAGACGGCAGAAATGCCTCGCAGTAAAATTAGAGAACATAGTGCACAGTTTGGTAGGATTTTGTACCGTCCAAAGGTTTCTTAGAGCAGTTCTACTTAAAAATATGAGAAAGATGCTGCAGTTTTTCCTAAACGGGATTAAGAACTTTCAAAACGACCGTTCACTTCAGATTACAGTCGCACTTCACAGGGCCCCAACTATCGCCCTTCCCTCGACAAATGCGACCTTGTGCAGAAAAATAAAACCAAATTCAATTGGGCCACAATGAAATGTATCTCATGTGCGTTATTCATTAATTTTGTCGTTAGGAACGAGTGATCTTAGAGCGAAACAAACTACCGCTCCACAGAGTTCCTCTGTCCATACATCCGAGTAGCTACATTCAAACTGAGTCATTGACTCGTTTTCTAGTTCAACAACACGTTCGGGCCTTCGATGTTGATACTGATGGTGATTAGTCATCCAAACACGATAGACCCACCAGCGACTAAACAGAAACAGAAACAGAAAGACACAGCCGCACAGAGACACAATCGAACCACAAAGCATACACGTTCTATTCGGAGAGACTGATAAGTTGATAAACTCAAGGGGTAAAGTTGATCCCAGCTGATAACCTTTTGCGTGGACTTTTCTACAGCAACGAACTGTCTGTTCTTTGTTTTTCCTGATTCTGATTGCATGAGTGTGTCCTAGTGAGTGAGCTCACGCTCACAGTCAGTCATATTCGTTCATACTCGTATATAGTTTGAGGAATAGTCCCGGTCAAAAGATTGATAGTAGAGGCCAAAGATTTGTCGTTTTATGGGCGCACTCAACACAAAACAAAACAACTCTCTGGTCTTTGCTGCAAATAAATGCAACGCAAATGAAGCGGCGACTGTGAATTCCAAGCAATCAGCAATCCATGAATTGAATTTCGCAATTTGCATTCAGTGCCTAAAGTCAAGACTGTGTCTTGGAGTGCCGAATGGAGATTTGAGACCCGTGAAAACGGAGACCCACACGCCAGACTGTTGGTTTCTATGCGCTGCATAATTTGACATTTGGGGGCACTCAGTAAAGTCAATATACAGCAGCTTTTTAGTGCCGGTTATATTATAGTGGGTGGAAGATTGAGTAAGCCAGGCAAGCATAGACGTTCGGTGTTCGGTGTTCGTGGGTTCTATGCGAGCCGAGATTGATTAATAATAAAAGATTGAATGGGAATAACATATAGAATAGCTAAATAATATGAGACATTGATAGATGGAATCAAATATGCCGTTGTGTCTTGAACAATTTGGTTTTCTTTTTGCTGTTGTTGTTTGGGTTCATTGGCAGCTCTGTGTCGTGGTGTCGCTTTGGAATAAAAATGCATATGATGTCAGCGACTGAATATTCGTTGGTAATTTTGGTTTTTGTACGCAAATAGCTTTTGACAGCTTATGACGTTTCCTGGAAATGTCAGACTGTATCAATTCGAAATGAAATAAAAGTTCGTGGAGTATTAAGGTTTTTGCATTCAATTCCTCAATCTGAGTCACAATTTTCATATAGAGTGTGCTGCTCACCACATGATCCAACAAGGCACGAATCGAAAGGAGGTTTTCTTGAATCGAAATGATGTAAACAAAAGGATCGATGGAGAAAGAAGTTCCTCTAAGCCACCCAATCAACTTATCCATATGTGGTAGAAGGCTTGGGAAGTGCTTTCTTCTTTTGGATTAAATGAACATTTTGGTGCTTCAAAGCTATTTTATTAATTTTGGATGAAATTAAGTGAATTTTAACATTTACGAAAGATCATCTAAAGCTAAGATAGTTTTTACCACGTCATTGATGAGAAAAAAAAGTAGAGGGAGGTTATGTGTTGGGTTACTGAAGATGAAAAAAAATATTCCTCAAACAGAGGAAGTGGAGTGTTCCTTCCTGTCTCTTCGCCGTGGTATTCTCTTCACAATGCACATTCTCATCATGTGGTTACAAAATGAAACCGAGGTCTGTGTAGAAACTCAATTTTCTTCTTGGAAATGTCTGGCTATAGGTTTCTGGAGACCCGACACGGTTCTAAAGATGGCCACTTGTCATTGGCATTTTTGGAAACTGCTTTTTCTCAACTTGGTTTGTTTATGTTTACGTTTTGTTTGTTTATCCACCATTTGATTACCAGTTATGTCAAAGTGTCCTGGTTGCCAAATTAAAGTTGTGGTCTTAAAGTCCTAAATACCTGTATGTAATAGCTTTCTACAAATTTGTATTATGTGACTATAGCTATGGCTGCCTGGCTGTCTACGATGATTTCGATGCTTTTGTTGATCAATTTTTGCATAGAAAGATACTGTACAGTTTCAGAGACTACAAGTACTTCTTCTTGAAAGGCAGAGCCAAAGTGTTCTAAGACTGTATGGAAGAATAATCAGAGAAGAAGCCTGACGCTTTCTAAGGTCTAACTAAATCTGACATTTGAACCAACGATTGCATCAGAAAAACAATTGGGACACACACAATAATTTTTTACGAAGTCTTATCACACTGATCTCTGTTTTCAAAACGGGTACGTTGATGCATCAACTGATATGAGATTTGACGTAGTTTTCAGCGTCGCGAGAAGAGTTACTCCTCACAAAATGAAGAGTATCATCACTCAAAGAGATTCGAGCTGTAACGAAGATATTAGAGATAGAGAAATGAGTCTTCTAAGATTTAAAAGTATCTCTTCACTAGAAAACCGAAGAGAGGGCCAGAAAGCAAGGTTTTTGTTTGACCAAAAAGTAATGCAAAAATATTCACGCAAAGTTTTTGGTTCTTTCTTAAGGATATTTGAATTCCACCATGTCATTGTTCCCAAATCTCGCTTTCAACGACGCGACGTCTATCTTTAAGGCATGTAGCTCATTTTGCTCGTTATTCGACAACACCTTCTGAACTGAAGATTTACAAATTCTGCCAAGATGCAGATATATTTTCTCAATCAGTTGCGAGGGTTCTCAAGATATCCCTCCAGCTATTCCGAAGAGGCGTTCTTCTACGTTAACAAAGGTACTATGTTGGCTTTTGTATCTATTCTATTCATCTGGGCTCCTTCAGAGCAGATGGAAAGTATCATTCGTTCAGCTCTTCCTCTCCGTCCAATTACCGTCTAGCACTAAAGTCCTTTGCTTCCAATGTCTTCGAAATGTCGACAAGCCATGGGTTATCTTGAAGAACGAAACACTTTCAATAACAACCCAAACGGCTTTCGAAGGGATACTAGCGATTGGAAAGAATATCTCGCCGGGAGGTTGTACCATTCCTTACACTGTTTTAGAGAGCGGAAGATTCTTAAACGAGTTTGGCATCAAGTTTCTTTAAAAAAAAAATGCACTTAATATCTTCTTTGTTGAATTAGTAACTACCACTTTAATTGTTCGATACCAGCTGGTTCCTGGTTCGATGGCTTTAAATTCGATTCTCACAACAAAATTCCAGTTTTCTATTCGACTCTCTTCAAACAATCCTCATAAATGTTATGCTGATCGCTGAAGCCTCAGTTTCGTTTCCATCCTTAAGTAACTATGGTCTTTGTGGAACTGGAACGATCATTCTATGATTTGATTACTTAATACTGAAATTTAAACCGAGTAAAATTTATTGCTTCAAAGACCCAGGGCTATTTTATGCGATTCAAGCTCATTGTTCACCATTACGTTCTTACCCTCATCAATGAAAGCCTGCCTCTCTGAAACCGAAAAACTCTCAGTACTTGGTAAACGATAGCCTTCATTAGAATAACCAAAAATACACAAAAGAAATTTTTCACTTAGAGGTAGAGGGACCTTCTCGACCAGCCATTGAAGTGAAAAACTGGTGGAAATATTTGAGGGAACAAGTTAGTGATGGGAGGAATGGAACTCGTCTACATCACCTATGTACATTGTAGAATATTGCTGTTTTAACCCATAGAAATGAGAAAAATCCAGTTTTGCCCATATTTCATCGATCTTTTGATTTGATAGCTTCAGAGACGATGTCTGACGATTTGACTAAGAGACTTAAGTTGGAAGCTTCTGAAGTTCAGTATTCAGTTAGCGCAAGAACCCAAACCCAAAAACAAACCGACAATCAAAAACGTCCGTCGTTTCCTTGCCGATTTGGAACTAAAACTGCATTGAAATGATCTGAAATTTCATTTGGGGATCGGAAAACCCGAAAAGCCCTCTCTATCCTTACCGTGTGACTCTTCGGTGCTGTTTTCGGTTTGGATTGCTTATCGGACCTTACTTTCTTGTCGTCCAACTTTATGTCACATACTCTTCCACTACGTCCAACTTCGAAATGTTCAAAAATATTTGAAAACCATTCAACAAGTTGTAGAAGCGGTCGTCTAAGAGTTTACACTATCAAGCATTGGTGGTTGAAGCTAAAGTCTGTCCAACTAATTGTACAGTGTGAGCTCGGCTAATAAGACACAAGTAACGACAACATCGTTCTTTTGAATGAAAAGTTTTCTGATGGTGCCAAAGAGACGATCACAATTGCCGCCGAAACCTTGCGATTCTGCACCATAAAACTTCTTCTTTGGGGCTACATGAAAGACAAAGTCTATGGCAACGGCCCACAAACCACAATCACTTCATTACATCAAAGATGGAATTAGTGAAGTTATCGGGAAGATGCAGCCTCACGTAAGAATTATGATATCTTTACATAATGTGTGGCACAGACATCAGAAGCTGTAACTACATATCTGCATTTCAGCAATTAGTTGAAAGTTTTGTTAGCATAAAGTTCGCTGTTTTTCTATTGATTTTGAAGTGAAGCGTGCGTGAATCTTGATAAAAAATTTACTGAGGCTTTGATAGACCGAAATAGAAGAATTGTACTTGTTGAAACCCCGCTTCTATAAAATAAAGAGTATCAAAACTTTGTACACCAAGCTATAAATCTATTAAATTAAACCAAAATGGCAGAAATTTTTCTATAAATAACCACAAGCTCCTCCGGCAGTGTCTGATGAAGCGGTTTTCTGTTAAATTTTGTGAGCTATGGTGAAACAAAGATAAAAAGAACTAGTTGAACAAGCGCTTCGATGAAGAACCTTTTAAATTACCCTGCCCTTTCTTTATCTGGGCAAAATTTACTGGTCCTTCAACAAACAAACATAAACTCCCGAGAAAAAAAACTCAAACATGAAAAAAAAAAGAATCTTAAATCTAATCTGCAAAAGAACCAACACCATTGGTATGGAATGCTCATTAAAGTTCTAAGCAGCAATTGTGCTTAAAACTCTTGAACCAACTGCGCTAGTGCCTTCGACCCAAAGCTGGTTCACAACTGTGTTATTGTAGGTGAACTCTGTAAAAATTTATGGGATAATGAGTGTTTTAATGTCTCTTGCTCTTCTTACAGATCCACCTCCGAACTGTCCAAAATAGAAAATGCTTTTTACATAGTCCAGATCTTCAACAGCAACAAACAGTAAACGAAGGAAAAAGAAAAGAAAAAAAAGAAGTTCCAAGTTGACCCCGAAAAAGAGGAAAATCGAATCGCCTCCCTCTCAAGCACAGGCAACCAAAGACACTGGCTTGGTGTGAAAAAGGATTTTTAAACGGATTCACAGTAAAACTTTAACCGAACAAATAAAATAAAAAATAAAATCCTTTTTTGGTGCCCTATACACCCAGGACGAGTTAATCGAATATGTTGGGGGCACTGGCATGAGACTAAGGAGTGTAGGATGAGATCAACTTTTCGTGTATTATTTTTTCGTCCTTCTTCTATACGTGAAGTGAAAGGATTTCTTCGTTTTCTTGTGAATTTTATTTTCATTTAATTCTTTTTTTTTTAAGTCCTTCATCCTTTTAATTTGGTTTTCCTTCCCAAAGTGGAATTGTATTGTTGTAAACTTTATTGGTGGTAGATGTACAGTTGTGTGAAAGAAAAAAGGAAATGAAAGTTCACTTCCTCTCATTCGCCTATGACTCATATTCTATTGAAACTTACGTAAAAGTTTTCATTCTTAAAAAAAAGGACGAACGAAAAAGCACTTTAAAAAAACCACTTCATTCTCTTTCTCGCTCTCATTTTAAATTAAATTAAATTAACAAGTTTCAAGCAACACAAAGAACCAGAATAAAGGACGAAAAAAAAAATGCAAGTGGCGTTGGAGCTGCTTCTTTGTTGCAAGCAGAGGGTTGTGGCTATAGGATGGTGGTGGTAATGAAATAAAAATTGAAATTGAACAAGGACTCTCCCATGCTTGGGTCGAAAAGTGCGCACACAAAGGCTAAATGAGAGTCCCGGCTCCCTATTGATCTCTCTCAACCCAAAGGTCTCCAACTTGTACCACCACCCCATTCTCCACCACACAGCCGCCCATACCACACCGCGTCAACCCCAAACCAATTCACTTTAACGATGGAGATTCTGAGTAAACGGAGGGTACAAAGATTTCCAGGCTCTGATAAGTGGGTTAGCCAACAAAAATATATATTGTGTATTTTTTTTTCTTTAAATAGAGAAACAAAAATCAACACAACACACAACCAGTAGCCGAAACAAAAACAAAAACAACAAAAAAACAAAAAAAAAAAAAAAGGAACGAAAAAGTTTTTACTTTATTTTTATTTATTTGGAAAAGGGATTCAGCAGAAAGATCCTTTCGTTGCTTTTATAATGTTGCATGGAACTACAAACAACAAACAGGAAAGGAAGAAAGAGGCGAGAGGCTGCGAAATAAAAGAATAAAGTCCCCGATAAGGGTTGATTTGTTTGTCCAGTGTTAAAAAGGATTTTATTGTGTTGTTGTAGGGATTAAACGGACGGTAGTCAACTTTATTAATTATGCGCGCGGTACTTGGCTTTAAGAGATTCATCGTAATTGAGGAAACAAATTTAAGGAAAATCACTAAGTGAGAAAACGAACCAAACGAAAAGTGAAAAAGTAAAGTTGGAATGGAGTGATCCGGCTCGGAGGACCAACGATTTTTTTTCTCACATTGATTAACGTAGTTAAGTTTTTGCGTGCGTTACTAAGGTTTGAGATATTCATCGTTATTGATGGGGTGAACTTAAGGAAAGTTTTTGGGTGAGTGAGTCAAGCAAAAACTTTAGTGAAATTTGACCTGCTTTGTTGATCCGGTTCAAAGGACCAAAGTTTCTTTTTTTTGTAATATGCATATATTGTGTTTAATAATTTGAAATAAAAGTGCAACGATCTCAATGTGAAGGATTTGTTTGACAGGTTTAATGGGATCAAACCCGGCTTTGCATTGAAATAAACAACAGTTCGCTAGAATGCGGAACAACTTGTGATGATTGGAACCAGAAAATTTAAGTTTTTTTTTAAGTTCATTCCATCGAACATTAGAAAAATCATTCAACAATCATTACACTTTTTTTCGAGCTACTTAGTCGGGAGTTCGTTGAAGTAGAAGTCTAGGCAATGTCTTCAGTCCTGGGGGTCGATTTCGTAAATGTGTAAGGGAAAGGATTTATCTGGCTCGGAGGACCAAATATTTTTCATCTCATTTTGATTAACGTAGTTAAGTTTTTGCGTACGTTCCTAAGCTCTGATATATTCATCGTTATTAAAGACAAATTGTATCGTGAGCAAGCCAATCGTAAACTTGATTGAAATTTGACTTGCTTTGTGAGGAAGAATTCTGGCTCGAAGGACCAATGTCTTTTTATTTCTAATTGTAACTTCTTTTTGTTATATTTGAGAATTCGAAATAGAAGTGCAACTATTGCAATGTGACGAATTCGTGCGACGAGTTCAATGAGGTCAAAGAAGGCTTTGCCTGGTGCCTCGAACCAGAAAATCCTAGTTTTGTTTGAGCCAATTCCTTCTAACATATACAGTATCATAAAACGAACGTTTTTCTTATAACTGCTTCGTCGGGAGTTCATTGAAGTTGATGTCAAGGTAGGATCTTGAGTCCTGTGCGTCGATTCCCTTAATTTCTAAACGTTTATAGTCCTATCGTCTATTGTGGATTGTGTCGTCGTCCTTTAAATTTCAGTAACTTTTCAGGTTTATAAACACATTCTTTGTAGTACATTTGCCGAGATTTAGCTGATTGCACTTTCCACGGAGTGAGTGAGAAGAGCTACTGTTTAAATGCTAAGTGAGCTATTGAATTCCTCTAACTATCGATTTTCAATGGAAAGTGAATCACTTCACTCACTCTCGGGAAAGTGGAATGAGCTAAATCTCGGCACTGATATAGAGAAAATATAGTAGTCTTAAGATTTACGGAACCTACTCCTCCTTTCTTTATCCTTCTACGAGCTTACGCTTCATCCTTGTCCTGAAGTTCCCAGTTTTGCAGGACTTGTCATCAAATTAGACTTATGGGTGAAAGAAATTTAAAACGTCAAACATTTCAACTGAAAGAGTAGCGTATTTGGATAAACCTCTGCTCAATGAATAAAAATTGTCTGATTTAGTAACTAGCTTCGTGCATATCCTGATCACAGACTACAAGTTCAAAGTAATGCCACTAAAAAGGTTTTGGGTTTTTGTTTGACTGGCAATGACACAGGCTCGAAAGCTACATTCAATTGAGTGCAGACGATTCTATCTTTTTCTTCATATAAAATGAACAAAAAAAAGTCAAGTCTCTTTTCCTTGTCGGCGCTATTAAAAAATATACATTTGTACTTTACAGCCATTAATGCTCGTAAACAATGACTAACCGCTTAGCACTTTGTTTGGAAGAAAAGAAGGAGAACCAGGCAAGACACTGCGACAAGAAACCCACAAAACAAAAAATCCCGACTCCCTTCGACCACCAATCATTAATGCAGAATCAGATAAAGTACCGAAAGACAAAGGATACTCTCAATTTTATGACTCATCAAATGGAAAAATAAAATAAAATAAAGTTCTTGACCCCGAACGGAGAAAAACATCATTAAAATCTACACAGGATGTTAAAATGACAATAAATTCTTGTCCTTGTGCCAAAAATAACAACTAAATTTTTATTCCTAGACGAGAGAAAGTGAAAGCCAAATCATGCGGAATATTTTTACTTGTTGTAGGCAGGGAAAGGGCTCCTCAGTCCTCACGCCAAGACAGGATGCAGGCTGGCAGACGAGCAAAAGTTTTTCTTCTTTTCCCAACAAAATCACAGAATGGAACCTCGCTCGACAAGTAAGACGACGAAAACATTCGTCGGTAGAGGTATATGCAGGACTTGTATATTTTTCAAGTAGACTGCGGAACAATAAAACAAAAAGAAGAAATTCGTCGTGTCCTCTCATCTGAAGCTTGTGTAACTGGAGTGCCGCTTCTGCCGCAGGGCTGTGCAGCAACGCCAACTTTGTTGGGGTCTTCCTCCTCCTATCTTCAAGTTGTTTCTCAAAACTTCAGTATCGGGTTAAATCAGATGGAAAGTGTTGCTGTATACCTATTTTTCTTTTTGCTCAAGGATTTTGCCCCCTACCCTACCCAGGGATGGGAAAAACGTAACATGGAAAGTTTTTCAATGTCTTCCAACCCTACTCGTGGCTTGATCCGCATTTGGCGGTCGTTTGTTTCTATTTTGTTTTTATGTCTGCGCTTTTGTTTTTGAAGTGGAAACTCATGTAATGAGAGTGGAAGGTCGATTGGGCAAAGTTTTTCTTTCTCAATAAAAAGAAGAAGGATGCCTTCCTGACTGCAGTGGATGCAACACAAGAATTAATACGCAGATTGCATTCCCCGACTAATTGGATTGATCGACAGATGTCAAAAGACTTTCCATAACTTACTGTCAAACTTCCATTAAAATACGCCGACGTCGACGATGTAGATGACATACCGCGACGACAACGACTCTATGATGGAATCCTTGAAGTCCTTGCACTTGAAATTTGTTTGGTGGTTATTTTTTTTTTTGGGCACACATATGCGCCCTTTCTTTATTGTATTGTTTTTCTATTTACATTTTGGCAGCTAAAAAAAACCAAAATGGAAGTTCATATATGGCTATGTCTGCCGTCTCCGTCATCGACAACAAGTACTATGACTGCAGCAGTGGTAAACCAACTATTGGTAGGTACGAGTAGGTAGGTACTTCTTCTCTAGCAGTCGTCGGGATTTGAAGTGATTTTCTAAGGAATTTTTCATTTGAATTTATCCTTCGTCATGCATGCCGAATGCATATATAATATCAACAAATGTGGATATGACAGGCATGGAGAGTTTTCAGATATTGGAAATATTTTGGAAAACCAAATACAACCAGCGCACGTATATACAGGAGGAAGACGACGGAGACGACGACGACAACGTCGACGGGCGGTGCCTGCCTGTTGGTGGTGGATCTATGGGTTTTATTCTTTATTGGTTTTTGTGCAGTCGGAAAGAAGGGCAAGTTTGATAGCTGTATGTTGCGGACTTCGTAAGAGTTTGTTGGTGGTCTTTAATCGAAAGTAGTGGGGGTCTTGCTTTTCATTTCTCTTCTTTCTGTTAATAGAAAGTGAAGTTGTGCATGAAATGTCTAAAGTTGACATTTTTAATTCAAGGAGCAATTAGGCATGTTTTGATTTGGTTTGTGGGAAACTCGTAGCCATGTGACCAATTTCTTCTCATTTGAATAGTATTGGTGGCTCGACAAACGTGCCTCTACCGTGGTATAGAAATTTAATGCTTTGCAAGGGTTGAGATTGAGTGTGGGAAAAAATTTAAAAGGGTTTGGAAAAGTGGTGAAACATTGTTGAGCACCTATATTGCGTAGTAGTTGTCGACGAAAAGTTGGGTCACCGAGATAATGGGTTTTGTTTCTTTGTTGACCTTTCCAATGAAAAATGCAAAAAAATGTTGGATCCCCTTTATTCATCATTCATCATATCATATGGTCTATAACAGCTGTGCAGTGATGGCTTAGAATATTAGTACAGCACCTCTTCCCGAGTAATCAGATCTATAGACAATCATCATCAGATAAAGACCTGCAACACCTTAATACTTTCCCACAAGAAGTGCGCAGGGGAATTTAGAGCATAATAGAAACACTTGCAAATAGTGATGAAACTACCCTGTTCGCATAGCACTATCACTGCTGCCTATGTTACTGATCGCCTGGACCGAGCAGAAATGCTCGGGTTAGACCTACGCTGATTCCGCGGCCTACTAAAGCAATGCGACAGATTAAACGCGGCTTAAGAATCGCGAGTTAGAACTTTGGAAGTATGACTGTTCGAAATTTAAAGGTAAAACGGACCAAGCTAAAAACGAAATCGATACCATCCTTGCAGAAGAGCCACTCGACAGCGTGTCGACCATTTCGAAGTCTTGTGACCGTTAATTATATGGAATATTGTTAGAGCATATGTTCCCCAAATTGGATGTTAGACTGTGGAAATCTCAAAACAGAAATTTTTGTCTATGAACGAAGATTTTAATAGAGATTACCTTGGATGTATGGGGCACGGTAGCCGAAAATAATAAAGCGAGGATAATGTAGACTATACCATGGAACTATGATGGGGCACGGTATCAGGAACTGTTTGAACGAGCTTGTCGTGTTGAATTCTGTGTTCATTGAATACCTGGCTTAAAGTAAAGTACAGAACCCATGCTGACAATAGTTCCCTCACAAGCGTATATTAACCAGAAAAAACTGAGTGCTTATGGTGCCCATTTTCTGATCCAGACACGCCTATTTCAGACATTAATTTGAATTAAAAGTGTGAAAAGTTTAAGAAACTGTAGTCACTGTTTAATAGTGCAGAAACTTTTTTTTTTAAATTAACGCGCACACCAAGGGGTCATGACTACCCTTATAATGTTATAGAACACAGTGCGAGTATTTACGAAAATAGGAGAGGATTTGAAAGGAGACACCGATGCACGTTGCTTTTGAATTTTTGTGAATCGTAATGTGGGCGAAAGACAGGTTTAGGTAGGGCATTCCACATTCGGGTGGTGCGACAAAAATAAGAATCTCTATACTTGACTGTACGCCCGAAGTTGGGCTCAAGGTATAACTGATGAGTATTGCTAGCGAGGTGGGTGTTTCGACTAAGCTCAGGGGAGGAATGCAACAGCAACCCTATCAAATAGTAGCAAATATGTTTGAGGAGCACCTGACCAGATAAGGGAGTTATACTACAGTTTTGGGCGGATGAAGGCCTTATAAATTGTAGCCAGATCAGAAGGGGTGAAGAACTTCCTGCATCGTCTCAAGAAGACTAAGCATTAAGCAGCGTTTTAGGCGACTTCAAATATGTGGTTATTCCAACGAAGGTTACCGTTTACACCAATACCAAGTACAGACAGCTTTTCGGTTCTTGGATGCAGGTACCATTCATGGATAATGGTAATGGGGGAATGTTAAGCTTCAACGACAAGAGACAGCATTGAGTTTTCGAAGCATTGAATTCTACTCGGTTCTTATGACCCCATGTAACAATGCTGTCCAGGTCAGAATTCAATGAGCTTATCATACGCAACCGTTCCAGTTCCACATCCAAAGAGCAGGGACTTGAATTTGGATACGAATATGAAAAGCTGAGGGTTGAGTCGTCAGCAAAACTGTTAAGCGGATTAGAAGTTTCAGACAAGAGATCATTTATGAAAGTGAAGAAGAGGGTCGGAGACAAAACAGAGCAATGGGGTACACCAGCATTAATGAAGTGGGTATCAGACTTGAATTTATTGAACTTGTATTGAACGGTCGGAGAGGTACTTTCTAATCCAACGAAGAAGAGACTAATCGATACCAAAAGCACGCATTTTCGATAAAAGAGCCTGGTGCCAAACTCTATCAAATGCTTTAGAAGTATCAAGCGCAATAATCTTACTTTCTCCAAATCAATGTAAAGATTGGTTTCACTTTTCGGTGAGATAAGCCATCAAATCACCAGCGGACCGTTGGAACATGGAAACGGAGGGGCGATTGTGGGTCGAAAAAACTCCGCTATAGAAAAATTCACCGTTTACACCTCGCCTAGGTTCAAGCAGAAGTGTGAGAGTTAGTTGATTGCGGCTGAAAAAGCCCTCTTAAAACCTTGTTATTGTCACATTCAAAGATGAGATCCAAAGAACCCGAAGCAACCCTGAAGAAGACAAGTGGGAAAGTCGCTATCCTTCGAAATCATGAGATAACAATGTGTCCCGCCGAAAAGAAAGAAGCAATGAGAAGAAGAAATGAATAAAGAAAGAAAGAAAGAAGAAAAAAGAAAAGAAGAAGAAGAAGAAAAAAAAAAGAAGAAGAAGAAGAAGAAGAAGAAGAAGAAGAAGAAGAAGAAGAAGAAGAAGAAGAAGAAGAAGAAGAAGAAGAAGAAGAAGAAGAAGAAGAAGAAGAAGAAGAAGAAGAAGAAGAAGAAGAAGAAGAAGAAGAAGAAGAAGAAGAAGAAGAAGAAGAAGAAGAAGAAGAAGAAGAAGAAGAAGAAGAAGAAGAAGAAGAAGAAGAAGAAGAAGAAGAAGAAGAAGAAGAAGAAGAAGAAGAAGAAGAAGAACAAGAAGAAGATAAAGAAGAGCAAGAAGAACAAGAAGAACAAGAAGAACAAGAAGGAGAAGAAAAAGAAGCAGAATAATAAGAAGAAAACTGAACATTTACAGACAGACAGTTTTCAAATCTGTTTTGGAATCATAACATTAGATACAGTACTTGGCATTCATTTCGAATAGATAGTCCACATTTCAAGTAATCCTCTCATAATTTTATTCGCTTGGCCTTGAGATCAATTCAACTAAAAGTTAAAGGCCCTGTTCAAATGACGAAAGAAAACTCTTAGCCTTTCTTACAATGAAACAGAATCAAAAGTAACAAGGTGCTTTGGGACTTAGAAACGTAAAAAGAATCAAAAGCTGTCAAAAGGTGGCCTCTAAAATGAAAACAAAAATTCACAACATTCAACCAACGAAGTATTTAGTTGTTTGTTCTTTTTGACTCACATAAAATCAAAGAGCATTTTTCTTTTAGCTTTGATTTCAAAATTCGATTTAATATTTCACCAATCGCTTTAAGATTCATCTGACTGCGAGATCTCACTAAATCTTTAGCACATACCAAAAACACATGGCTCATGCCCACTGATTGGTTCTTCATTCTCAAAGAACCCAAAAACCATCCCGATCTCAAAGATCAAACAAAACATTCTTCTCATTCCAATCAAAGTAAAATAGCAATTCCCTCTCTGCAACAACGCCAGCGCTAAATTTCCTTCGAATTCCCAACATGTAACTGGATATTTTAAGAACTCCAGCGACAGCCTCTTCCGGCCTAGAAAACAAGTCTGCTCGCTATATTCATATTTCACTTATATTTTCCTTTACGCGCCATTTACTTCAGCTAATTGTATTTTTCTTATTATTTAACTCAGAGCAATTAATATGAACTAGAGGGCTCACTTGGAGCAGCAAAACAGTGAACCCCCATGCCCCTCACCCCCCACCACAGTACACATTACGCCCACACACATAAATAAGATACAGTCAATCACTCATAATTGATTGTTCTTTTGTTTATACGACTGTCAAATATTAATTGTCCCTCCTCGTGAGAATGAAGGATGTGTAGTGTGTATACCCCCACCTCCTATTACCCTCTCCCAATATGGGATGCTGTCATTTAATCATTTTTATCGAAAAGTCACTCAATAATAAAATTTTTCTCTGTTGGTTCTATCCAATGTTCGATGATTGCCGCATCGGATGGAAAAGATTGGAAATTCGAAATGGAAAATGAGAAATTCAATCTGACTATGCAGGCGCATCGCTGTTATGGTAGAAAATTATTTGGTTGTTTCACATAAAATCTCACACAGTGAGAAACGACACTGACACTAAACTTGATTCATTTTGGGCTGGGGAGAAGGAGAAAGGGGGCACAACACACAAGCACACAACAGCATAATTGCTTAATGGCACTTAAAAAAAATTATGATATGAGGTTATCGGCTTTGGGTTCTTGTTTCAAATGTACATACGAATATGTATGTACATATACATACATAAAAAAGCGGTTATGGCCCATCTTTGGGAAAATATTTTTGTTTTTGTTTTCGTTTTTGAACTCACTATACATGCAGATGTTTCATTATGTTAAGCGGGGGGTCATGGGGCTGAATGAGAGATAGTTTTTCCATTTGGCTTTCTTTGGCTGTTTGTAGATAATTGAAGACCATCGACAAGTTCTTGAATGATATTTCAGCTAACAGCTTATTGTGATGACAAAGAAGACAGACAATGTGTCCCAGAAATGGAATCAATCGCTGTCGCAGACGACCAAGACGCAAAATAATAGTTTTGAAGAATGGGGACAGAATATTCTACGTAAGTGGTTCATCTAGGTTCAGGGGAAAGCTGATAGCTCGGTTTTTAATCATTAAATGTAAATTAGAAAATAGTGCTCAAGGTTTTATTTTTAGACATCTGTTTGTTTTTTTAAGTCATGATGTCATTTCGGCAAAAGTTAATTTCTAGTAACTGTTTCAAATAGCAAGCCGCTTTTAAATAATAATTTCGACAAAATGTTAAATTTCTAACGAGAAGAAAGCACAGGAAAGTAAGTAGTTGTCAAACTTTAGAGAATTTACATTACATAGAATGATCTTGCAAGCTCCATAGAGGGCTTTCACAGTTCTGTTTGGGCGAATGTATAGAGATCAAGATATCAGGGACGCAAGACGTGATAAAGTGTTCCGAAAAAAGTGCTCTGAAAAATACTGAAAGTAGCCAATAAGGTTCTTACGAGACTGAAGCCACAATTGGCACTGCAATAGATTAAATTTGTCCTTGTTGAATCGAAGTTTATATTTTAAACTAATTTTTCTTTCTGTTGGCGGTTTTTTAAAAACTAGAGTACTCAGACCTAAGCACCAGTCCATTTTAATACCGAACAGCATCCTTCTTTCGTTATAGCTTTCCAGATATTCGTATAGAAAAAGCCAGAAGATTCTTTCATGACAAAGAGACTATCAGCATCATTGTCTGCGCGAGTGTCTGTAACCCTATTCGAAAAAATGCAGTGCATTTACAGAGGCAGTGCCCAGCGTCATCCTCTCCACACGATTCATCGAATATTGTATTACTTGAGGATAGCACGTTGGCAAATTAGAAGTGGGCTCGTGGCAACGCCAACAAGCTTTCTATAGTCTTTTCTGCTACGGTATAACAAAAATGTTACAGTTTTCTTTTAAAGTTAGGGAGCATACGTTTAGTCTGTCAGCATCCAATTCAGACATGCCACCTATGGGGCGGCCTTCACTGAGGACTGGCCTGGCTTAGATCCTAAGAAAGCCGACTCAGATTCTTTCCTCGCAAGTTCACCTCGTTTCCAGTTATGTCGTGTTTGCGTGGAGCACCAATGAAATTTAAAAAAAATTAGTGCTCCGAGAGGTTTAGTAGTCCTGGATCACTTGCGAAGTAGTTAAAAAATTTAATAGAGTCCGAAACACAGATTGGCTGTCCCTGCGTCTGAAGACACAAATACCTCCCCATCCAGCCATTCTCCTATAAGCAAGGCTTGTAGCCATTTGGATAGCAAATGCCTCCTGTTGGAAGACGTATGATATCACTCTCTCCATAAAAGCACCAGCGCCCAGTTTTGGAAGCATCTGTGAAGATTCGAAAACAGTTCTTTCTTGGCTCAGACTCTATAGAGGGGACAAAACCGACGGAAAAATGAGTAATGAGCATGTACTTTGAATCAGTTTGAGCTTTGGGACCATCGTATGCTGCTTGCGAAATGCTCAAACTCCAGCGCGCAAATTGTGCCAGAGACCACTTCTCTTTAAACTGGACATGTGGAGTGCTGTGGTGGCCCAAGTACAGCCAAGACATATTGTTCCTTAAAATTTCCCTAACGAGGAAATAACGTAGTAACGTGTGAACTTGTCCCACCAAACAACTGACTCATAAGAGATGATTGGTCTTGTCATAGCGTATCGATTAAAAGAATTCTTTTTGGTGACAGAACACATGTCTTGCAAAAGGTTCCATTATATTGCCAAAAAAATGCGGCAGTACCTTAGCGACGTCGCCTCGACATGTTTAGACCAAAGAGCTTGTTATCGAGGATAACTCCAAGATATTTGACAACGTTTGAAGAAGAAAGTTGATGCCTACAAATTCGAATTGGGTCAAACCAGTCGTTTTTCTGTGTGCCGTGAAGAGAACAACTTCGGTTTTAAGAGGATTAACGGAGAGACTGTTTTTCTGTTCGGCTATCACAGAATGCTTGGTGGTACCCGTGGCGTGATGGTAAGCATGTCCACCTGCTAACCCAGAGGTTCGAGGTTCAAATCCTAGCAGAGGCAAAAATGTTTTTCCACGGGTATCGCCTTTCGCGAGGAATTAGCAAGTCCTCTGATAGTATTCATTGCCGTGAAAAGAGCTTTCTCAATTAACCGTTCGGAACCGGCAGAAAATAGTAGGTCCCCTCCATTCCCTCGCAAGGCATATCGTTGTGAGAAATACGCTAGGCCCAGGGGCTCCTCGCTCTGTTGCGCCACCCTATTTATTTATATCATCACAGAATGCTTTGCAAAAGCCATTTTTCAATCTTCGGTTTGGCTTTTTGAAGCCCTTCGGTTTGACTCTAATTTGGTTTTGAGAGACCTACTCAGAAAACTTTTGATTCCCGTGCGAAGCTTAGCGTTGCAACACGGAACTGAAGATATTTTAGACATTGGTTTAACTAGACATGCCAACTCAAATCCCTTTCTAGGTGTAAAGTTTAATTACGTTAAGAACTGCATCATCCATTGTCTCCATTGTTGCGAATTTTGGTAGATTCGACGGAATTTCGACCCTCAGTTGGTTACTTTTTTGGGATTTCTTGTTATTAAAGGGGTTAGAGACCACTTTTGATACATGGAATTGAATGTATCTATGGTCCCATAGTGACAGCTAGCAATATCTCTGTCATATCTGTTTGATTATCACCAAACACCTGGCTACGCAAAACTTGATCAACAAAAATATTGACTTCTTCATAGACCATTAAAGCTATCTCATCCATTATCAAAAAATGCAGCTGTCGCAGTAATCTTAGTCTGCTCAAACAAACACCGTAACTTTAACCTGGGCTCCAGGACATCGTGACATAATCGGCAATGAAATGGCGGTTAAGCTGGCTAAAACCGGGACAGCACTCGAATGCAGCGAAACGAACACCTCAGTTCTAACGACACTAGAAGAAGAAAAAAACAGAATCAAACATAAATTTCTAAAAACCGCCAGTCAGACAGGTGGTCATCCTTAGAAACATGCCGAGTCTCCAGAAACTTTTGGCCAGATATTGCCAAGAAAAAAGCAGAATATCTACTCCAGCTTAGCAGACCTCGGCTCTCTCTGTTGATTGGCATTCTCACGGGCCACAGCTCGTTGGGTATTAGCTTATCCGACCTATGTAGAGGATGCCAAGACGAAGAGGCAGAGGAAGGATCATTCCACTTCCTCTGTGAGTGTGGAATGATTCCACACTAGGAAAAAAACCCTCGGAGAATACTTCTTCGACAAACTGGGGGACGTCTCTAACCATTGAGAACGTCCTGAAATTTACTCAGGGCTCCAAATGGTTTGGTGGGGGTTCCTTACTCCAATAACCCAGCCACCCACCAGCCCAACCCTCTACCTTTCCAATCCTCTCACTTCATCATCTTCTGTTTTCCCGTTGAGCACAATGGATGCTTGAGATACTCTACTGCTATCCGACAAGGTTGACATATGTTGCCAACCTTGTCAATGTCTCAACCAGACGACACGACAGGATGAAGCTAAGAAGATGGTTGCCTCACCTGCAGAATTTGGTGCCGCCGTAAATTATTTATGTTTTAAGCAATAGTATCGCGGCACATGATAAGCCTAAGCTTTTGACTTTCACAGCACTCTACTATAGCACCACTGCCTGCCTAATTGAAGGAGGTAAAATAGAGTTCCACAGGAAGTAAGCTGACGCAACAACGAAACTCTTCCAACCAACGTTCGTTACATAGCTAACAGTAGCCGAAAACAAATTTCGGCCCCAAAATTGATCACATTCGTTACTGGGAAGGAGCTTCAAAAAGCTGCAGTTGTAGGACCCATGCCTCTCACGTTTTCTTGTTTTGCGTTTCTTTGGTCTCTGAAATGCGTAAACGAAACTACTTCAAACTTCGCGTTTCCTTAAGAACGCCATTGTGTTAAGCATAACTATTCAGTAATCATTTGTGAGAAAGGAAGTCACTCTATACGGCTGAGAAAAAAGTAATTAATGCATCACCTTTTTCATACCTCCATTGTTTTCCACTAAACAATTCACGAGAAATGCGACACAACAAATTCGCAGATAAATGCTCTAGGCCTCTAGGGTCTCCGCAATTCCATTGAGGTGAACTGCCAAGAGTAACTCCAACAAAGGTCCACTTGGAAGCATAACACAAAAATTCTCTTACTTAGAATTTATTTTTATCTCAAACTCGAAACCTCGCTAACCTATACCGAGCCACTCCTTTTATTATTATTCCTCCGGGGGGCGTATGCGACATGCTGCCCCATGGGATACCAATTTTTCTCTACGATTACACATTCAATTACTCTTATCAGCTTCACAAGCAATTGTATCCACTACATTCGTCCCGCTGAAAAAAAAACTATTAAATATTAATTAACCAAAAAAGAAAAAGGAAAAAAGTACCTACTCTAGGAGTGGTGGCTGGTATCCTAATGCCTAATGCGCCAGTTAATTGAATTGTGTGGGTACAGCACATGAATTTCACGAGTGTTGATAAGAAAAACCAGACCAGACCAAACTCAAACTCATATCCATGAAACATTAATCACCCAGCTCCCAGTACCCAAACCCAAGGCGACAAAGACAACCAAAAAAAAGAGAGAAAGAATCCATTTGGGACACTTGGACGATGCACAATAAAAAACCAACTTCCAACAAAAACTAAAAAGATACATTTGTATCTGATTAAACAGAGCACTTTGTTGTATTGTATATGGCTGGGTGTTGTTGTTAGTTATTTTTTTGTCCCTCCACTCGAAGATGCAGAAGAAGAATCTCATGCTCCTTCCTAAGCCGAGAGGAGATGTGCCACTTAAGAGCTTGAAAAAGAAGAAGAAGATTGGAGCCAACACTCAAGATGATGATCTACTACTGTGTCAGATGCGAGGAAACTATTTTTAAGGAACCCTTTTTTTCGGGCAACGAACGAAATGAAAACATCTTATCGATGAAGTGGCAGGCGGTGGTGGTAAAAACGGCGACGGCGGCGGCGGCGGCTGCGGGAGTAAATCACGGCGATGAAGGAATTGGAAAAAAAGTATTCTCTTCGGGTTTCTAATGTACCATCTCATGCAAATGTTTTCGGCGTTGAGACGGCATTCTAAGTCAGCTGTCAGACAGTGGCAATGGATTGGATAGGAACTTCTATTGTTGCGACGACAACGATGACGATGACGATGAAGTGATGACACTTGAAATGAAGTATTTCATCTATTTTTTTAAAATTTTCATTATGAGAATTGGTAAATGTGTACACGTACACTACTGGGTATGAATTTTTGTATAGACTCTTGTAGTAAAGTGCTGCATGGACAGGTCTATGGAGGAAGGAGGGTTATCTTAGGGTTCAAGATACCCTCAAGTCGCAACAGACCGCAAATAATCAAAAGCGGGAGATAAGTGTGGAGTTATTTGAGTCCATAAAATGCAGCTTGTATATCATAAAAAGGGCACAGCTTCTTCGACAAAGCATAGAAGGTGTATACAGCGACCATTAAATTGTTATCATCCAGGGGAAACGATTTTACGACTCTTAAAAGTCAATGATTGACTCCATTAGGTCGGGTTTGGGAGTTAAACGTCTGATTGCAAATGTGTGTGTGCGGTTGTGAATGTGTGAGTATAGATACCATTTTCTGTAGCTAAATTTTAACAAGGAAGCCTTATCAAGCTATGACTAAAATAATGACAGTTTTGTGGGAGGAATTTCTGGGCTTTTATGTCTTTTACTTTCATCATTTTCGTGTTCAAGGTTTTATCTATGCAGAAACAAAGGCAACGACAATAAAGAGAAGGGGCACTGCTTGGTCAATTAGATGACCAGTTCGTTGAGATAAAGGTGATGTTGTCAATTATAGAACACAAAACTTTGTTTGATATCTACTGCTGGAAGAACCGAAGGGCGAAGTGGACTTTGCGGAATGGAGTTTGCTCTTTGAATTCAAAATGTTATAGGAAACACAGCGTTTTCTATCGTGGTAATTAGTCATAAGTTAAACGAAAAGTCAACATTTTTTGATTGCTTCTGGCCTTATAAAGACCAGGAAATTGTATGTTTGGGGGGTTTGGTGTTGAGTTAGCAAAAAATTCTGGTAGGAACGAAGAGTGCTGGAAAAAGTGAAGTATTCTTACACAGTTTAAGTACAGCCACCGGTCCGACATCACATCGCTTGAATCGTTGCCATAACCACCTCTAACTGTTCGATGTTAGAGCATGCAGTGAAATTGGATATCCCGCCATTCACATATTCTATGCCGAAGCTGCAGAGACGAGCAACAAAAAGCTACAGTGAATAGTGGCATACCTTGCCTTATTACTAATGTACTAACTTCTAGGACAAGCCTGGTCTTCAACGATTTTAGGTAATCCCCTTTGGGATCACAAGACTCATGGCGCCGTGACAGATAAGAGAAAAAAGACAATAAGGAAACAGTCTTGGATGGTAACAGATGAAGACTTTTCAGCTCGATATACTCCACATGCTCATCACAATCAAATTTTGTTTTTAATGTCAAGACGCAATGCATCATCTTCAAAATAGCGCGATCTGGCGCTGGTCGGGCTCTGGTGATTAGTTTGGCCAGAACCACCGTTTCTACCTGTCTAATGGCCCGTGCACGTGCTAAGTGGCAAAGTAGTATAATAAGAACAGAATTGCCGCCCTACTGCTTTACCGCTCAATACGTGTTCGACTTTTCACCACTTTTACTCCTCGAAAGTCATTTTGAGCTTAATTGAATTTTATCAAGAACATTTTCCAATCAATTCGCTCCTCATTTTACGCATATCCACAGCTACTATTACGGTGCAGAAAGCTTACGGTTTTTATCCTTTATTGTGCTGTAGGTAAGAGAAGTTAACGATACGACTAAGTTGGAAAAAAGGTAACAAACTCATTTCGGCAGACACATAAACCACAGTTTAGGACATACATTTTGTCCGAAAATTTCGATGCTGAGATGTTTCCAAAATGTTTTCCCTGGATCTGACTATACATTCACATTAAATGGACTCTGAGGTTTTAACATGAAAAAGACGATATTTCTCAGTTTGGCTAATACCAAATAATTAGAATTGAAGTAGCGGTGACCCAAGAAAAAGTCCGTGATAAGCTTAGCATCACGTTTGGTAACATCCAAAAATTCTTTGAAGCTCATTCCGACCAATCAGGTGGTGAGGTGGTGAGGCGGTAAGGCGGTTTACAGTTGCCAAGGCAGTTCCAAAATAGTTTGAACTCATGTTTACTTGTTTCATCGCTCTCAGGCTGGACTGTATGACTAAGGAGGTTTCTGCTAATACATTTTCTACCTCAGAATATTATATCAAGAATAGTTGCACTGTTGCCAAGTCTAATAGATGACAAGAAATTGGAACCATGCGCCAGGCACCTACTACGTTGTAAAGTTTTTGATATGTCATTGTCTTCTTCTTCTTCCTTCCTCATTTCTTCTGAGCTTCGTGATGTGGAAGGGATCACAGGTCTTGCACTTAACTACTTAACATTAGCGACTCACTCGTGCAGTACACCGACTCATCCCCGTCAGTATTGTTTATAGATCAACACCTGCAAGGATCTTGTTCATACGACTCCAGTGTGAACACTGCCTAACTCAAAAATCTAGGCGACCATAGTTCGCCCTCTAAAATAATTTACTCAATGGATAAATCTATTACATTTTTGCCTGAAAAGTGGTTCGTCGCATAGCGACGGGACGGCATTCTACTGTCAACCACCAACCAACAAGCATCGTCTTTCGTCTTATTAATTAATTAAAATATTTCTTGGGCCTTCTGCCATTTGCTTTTTTTTCTAAATTTTCATTTTTTGCCCTTCTGGCCTTAATTAACTAAAGTACAACCTAAAACTTATATATCTACTAAAATCCTACGTGCAAAACAAATAAAAACAAGAATATTAAAGAAAAGAACAAAAGGGCGGAGTTTTTTTTTGATCGATCATCGTTGGAATTTTTTATGGAGTTATTTGGTGGCAAATTGTGGTGCATACGTTCATTTGGTCCATCCGAGCGGATAACTACGAGCCACACCACGCTGCATTACGAGCCACACCACGCTGTTTGCGCTCTACATTGCGCTCCACATTGCGCTCCACATTGCGCCACGCGCTCCACTATTTTACGAGGCACACCACGCTGCTTGGCAAGCCACACCACGCTGCATAGCGCGCCATACACGCTGCATTGCGCGCCACATTGCGCTCCACATTGCGCCACGCGCTCCACTGCTTTACGAGGCACACCACGCTGCTTGGCAAGTCACACCACGCTGCATAGCGCGCCACATCACGCTACATAGCGCGCCACACCACGCTGCTTGCTCGACATCACGCTGCATAGCGCGCCACACCACGCTGCTTGCTCGACATCACGCTGCTTTGACCATCCGTGCCACGTGGAAGTGTGCCCATCGTCGTCGTGGGACCAGACCGAAGCGGAGTTCCTGTTATTTTTGCAATCTAACTGCTATTGTAAAGGGTAAGTGAGATTTCATTAATTGGCAATTTTAAAGAATTCGATAAAAAAAATTTGTGTTGCACCCTGACCGCCGAATGCGTCATTTTTTCCTTTTGTTACAAGCAAATATATATATATATATAGTATATACGAATTATCGGTAGTCTTTTGTGTTGAAGTGGTTTTTTTGAGCATTCGCTTTCCATCGCGGTAGTGGTAGTTTTTTTTTTGGTAGCTTCGATATTGGCAAGTGGTTTTGTTCCCCGCCTATTTTTTGTTTTTTTGTGATTTTTAATAGGCTGTCTTCCTCTTTGAAGAAGTCTGCGTTTTCTTCAACATTTTTTACTTCTGAAAAGCCGGGGTGGTTGGCCCCCAGTAGAATCTGTCAAGCCTGTTGAAGATTCTTGTGCTTCAAAATTTTGATTTTTTTTGAAATTTTTAAATTTAAAATTTTTTACTTTTGAAATTGTTTCTCTCGTTCGTGCCGCACACACCGTTCGTAACGGTGCATCCAAGCCGGGGTGGTTGGCCCCCAGTAGAATCTTTCAAGCCTGTTGAAGATTCTTGAGCTTTAAAATTTTAATTTTTTTTTGAAATTTTAGAATCTTTCAAGCCTTTTGAAGATTCGTGCGTTTTTTAATTTTGGCTCTTTGGGATTTTTTTTCCCTCTCTCTCGTTCGTGCAGCACACACCGTTCGTAACGGTGCATCCAAGCCGGGGTGGTTGGCCCCCAGTAGAATCTTTCAAGCCTGTTGAAGATTCTTGCGCTTTAACATTTTAACTTTTTTTTGAAAATTTTAGAATCTTTCAAGTCTGTTGAAGATTCTGGCGCTTTGAAATTTTAACTTTTTTTTTTTTTGAAAATTTTAGAATCTTTCAAGTCTGTTGAAGATTCTTGCGCTTTAAAATTTTTACTTTTTTTTGAAAATTTTAGAATCTTTCAAGCCTGTTGAAGATTCTTGCGCTTTGAAATTTTAACTTTTTTTGAAAATTTTAGAATCTTTCAAGCCTGTTGAAGATTCGTGCGCTTTAAAACTTTAACTCTTTTTTTTGAAAATTTTAGAATCTTTCAAGCCTGTTGAAGATTCTTGCGCTTTGAAATTTTAACTTTTTTTGAAAATTTTAGAATCTTTCAAGCTGTTGAAGATTATTGCGCTTTAAATTTTAACTTTTTTTGAAATTTTTAGAATCTTTCAAGCCTTTTTGAAGATTCTTGCGCTTTAAATTTTAACTTTTTTTTGAAATTTATAGAATCTTTCAAACCTTTTGAAGATTCTTGCGCCTTAAAATTTTTACTTTTTTTTTGAAAATTTTAGAATCTTTCAAGTCTTTTGAAGATTCTTGCGCTTTAAATTTTAACTTTTTTTGAAATTTATAGAATCTTTCAAACCTTTTGAAGATTCTTGCGCCTTAAAATTTTTACTTTTTTTTTGAAAATTTTAGAATCTTTCAAGTCTTTTGAAGATTATTGCGCTTTAAAATTTTAACTTTTTTTTAAATTTTTAGAATCTTTCAAGCCTTTTGAAGATTCTTGCGCTTTAAATTTTAACTTTTTTTTGAAATTTATAGAATCTTTCAAACCTTTTGAAGATTATTGCGCTTTAAAATTTTAACTTTTTTTAAATTTTTAGAATCTTTCAAGCCTTTTGAAGATTCTGGCGCTTTAAAATTTTAACTTTTTTTTTGAAATTTTTAGAATCTTTCAAGCCTTTTGAAGATTCTTGCGCTTTAAATTTTAACTTTTTTTGAAATTTATAGAATCTATCAAGCCGTTTGAAGATTCTAGAGCTTCTAAATTTTGACTTTTTTAATATTCAAATTTAAATTTTGACCTTTTTTGAAATTTTTCTCTCGTTCGTTACGGTGTATTCAAGCCGGGGTGGTTGGCCCCCCAGTAGAATCTTTCAAGCCTTTTGAAGATTCGGACGCGTTTCTTATCGCGTTTTTTGTACCCGTTCTTGCCAAACAACCGTTGGTAACGGTGTATCAAGCCGGGGTGGTTGGCCCCCAGTAGAGTCTTTCCAGCCTTTTGGAGATTCTAGTGCTTTAAATTTTAATTCTTTTTAAAATTTAATCGACTTCCTTCTTCTTCGAAGGAGTCTGCGTTCTCTTTTCATCGAGTTTTTTGTTCTCGTTCATGTCGCACCGTCATGTCGCATGGGTGGTTGGCCCCCCAGTAGAATCTTTCAAGCCTTTTGAAGATTCGGACGCGTTTCTTATCGCGTTTTTTGTACCCGTTCTTGCCAAACAACCATTGGTAACGGTGTATCAAGCCGGGGTGGTTGGCCCCCAGTAGAGTCTTTCAAGCCTTTTGGAGATTCTAGTGCTTTAAATTGTATTCTCTTTTTTTTAAAATTTAATCGACTTCCTTCTTCTTCGAAGGAGTCTGCGTTTTTCCCTTTATCGCGTTTTCTTTATCGCGTTTTCTTCATCGCGTTTTCTTTATCGCGTTTTCTTTATCGCGTGTTTTCTTTAGCGCGTGTTTTCTTTATCGCGTTTTCTTCATCGCGTTTTCTTTATTGCGTTTTCTTTATCGCGTGTTTTCTTTATCGCGTTTTCTTCATCGCGTTTTTCTTTATCGCGTGTTTTCTTTATCGCGTGTTTTCTTTATCGCGTTTTCTTCATCGCGTTTTCTTCATCGCGTTTTCTTAATCGCGTTTTCTTCATCGCGTTTTCTTTATCGCGTTTTCTTTATCGCGTTTTTCTTCATCGCGTTTTCTTTATCGCGTTTTTTCTTAATCGCGTTTTCTTTATCGCGTTTTCTTTATCGCGTTTTCTTTATCGCGTTTTCTTCATCGCGTTTTCTTTATCGCGTTTTCTTTATCGCGTGTTTTCTTTATCGCGTGTTTTCTTCATCGCGTTTTCTTAATCGCGTTTTCTTCATCGCGTTTTCTTTATCGCGTTTTCTTTATCGCGTTTTCTTCATCGCGTTTTCTTTATCGCGTTTTCTTTGTCGCGTTTTCTTTATCGCGTTTTCTTTATCGCGTGTTTTCTTTATCGCGTGTTTTCTTTATCGCGTTTTCTTCATCGCGTTTTCTTTATTGCGTTTTCTTTATCGCGTGTTTTCTTTATCGCGTTTTCTTCATCGCGTTTTCTTTATCGCGTTTTCTTTATCGCGTGTTTTCTTTATCGCGTGTTATCTTTATCGCGTTTTCTTCATCGCGTTTTCTTTATCGCGTTTTTTCTTAATCGCGTTTTCTTTATCGCGTTTTCTTTATCGCGTTTTCTTTATCGCGTTTTCTTCATCGCGTTTTCTTTATCGCGTTTTCTTTATCGCGTGTTTTCTTTATCGCGTGTTTTCTTCATCGCGTTTTCTTAATCGCGTTTTCTTCATCGCGTTTTCTTTAGCGCGTTTTCTTTATCGCGTTTTCTTCATCGCGTTTTCTTTATCGCGTTTTCTTTATCGCGTGTTTTCTTTATCGCGTTTTCTTAATCGCGTTTTCTTCATCGCGTTTTCTTTATCGCGTTTTGTCCTCGTTTAGGTCGCATGGGTGGTTGGCCCCATGTAGAATCTTTCAAGTCTTTTGAAGATTCTAGTTCTTTCAATTTCCCTTCTGAAATTTAAACGACTTCCTTCTTCTTCGAAGGAGTCCGCGTTTTCTATCGCGTTTCTTTTTTTAAACACATACCTTGGCAAATTTTCGGCAATGTTGATCCCAACGAGACTCTAAACGGTACGGCAGCACAAACTGTGCAACAACTGTTTAAGCGCTCGTCATGCAAATGTCGCCTGTCCAAGTAAATATTCTTAGAACCACTGTAAAATCGGCATCGCTCACTGTTGCATTTAAACGTTAACGAAGACGGAAATAGTAAATTACAGTCCACTAATCTCCTTAGTGCAACTAAAGCTCCTCAAATGTCGTCGTCGTCACAGCCATTCGTGCCTCAAGCGTCGTTTCAAAACTTTCATGTCGGTGCCTCTAAGAAAATATTGCTTGCAACGGTACTAGTTTGCATCGTTGCAAATAGTTCGCGCTCTTATCGACCCTGGTTCCGAAATATCCTTTATCTCAGTGGTAAGACAAAAGCGTTTTGAACTTGCCCATAACCAATAAGAATACATCCATTTTCGGAATCAGTGGTAATCTCGCCATACCATCTCGCATTCTCCGCTGGAGATTTATAAATTTGTCTTGTACCGCCGAATCTTGGTCGACCCTAGAGACACTCCATTTCAACGAATCCTCTTTCGCAATTTTTCAGAGTCCTCTAGTGGGACTAACAGGCATTTCTCTCGACAACTCCGAACAAAACACCAACTCATTGGTAGTTCAACAAGAACCGGAAGATTCTCTTGAATTTTTTCGACTCTATCCCGCGCAATGCGCGTATTGTGCTTTGTTTTTCGCTTCTTCGGGTCTATCTCAAAGCAACAACCCAGCAAATACAAGTCTCATGACAACCTCACGTGGGCGGTTTATGGGAAGCCGGCGTTAAAAGTCTTCAAAAGCCATTTAAGAAGGCTGGGGACCAAGACCAAGTTCACGTTCGAAGAATTTGCAACGGTTCTAGCACGTATCGAAGCGTGTTTGAACTCGCGTCCAATATCGTCCATGTCCACAGATCCTTCTGATCTGTTGGCATTGACCCCCGGGCATTTTTTACGCGGCGGTCCACTTTTATCTTTTCCGGAACCGAATCTGGCCGATGCAAATTTATCATTAATCAATCGGTGGGAAAAAGTAAAATGCCTCCAACAACAGTTCTGCCACAGATGGAAAGATGAATATCGCAAGGAACTACATCAACGACACAAATGGAAAACACCTCAAACCGATATTAAAGTTGATGATTTGGTCGTCATTAAAAACGAAAATCTGCCATCCACCGAATGGCGTCTAGGCCGTGTTATAAATATACACCCGGGTTCCGATGGTCGAGTCAGAGTTGCAACACTAAAGACCCAAAACGGAGAAATAGTCCGACCCATAGTAAAACTGTGCCTATTGCCTATTAACTAAATTGCCAATTAATCAAATTTCACTTACTTTATTTTCAGTATTAATTTTTTTTGGCGTATCTCGCCAAGGGGGGCGGTAATGTTCATACGACTCCAGTGTGAACACTGCCTAACTCAAAAATCTAGGCGACCATAGTTCGCCCTCTAAAATAATTTACTCAATGGATAAATCTATTACATTTTTGCCTGAAAAGTGGTTCGTCGCATAGCGACGGGACGGCATTCTACTGTCAACCACCAACCAACAAGCATCGTCTTTCGTCTTATTAATTAATTAAAATATTTCTTGGGCCTTCTGCCATTTGCTTTTTTTTCTAAATTTTCATTTTTTTGCCCTTCTGGCCTTAATTAACTAAAGTACAACCTAAAACTTATATACAGTACCTCACACTCAAAGTGGGACACCTAAGAAATAAAATCTTCAATAAACTTCTTTACGAAAAAAAATGCAGAGTTGCTCACTTTTTTAAATAATTTTTATTTTTATTGCTTAATATTGACCTCAAATTATTATAAAATAAAAAAAAAAATTCAAAAAACAACCCCGATTTGTTTAAAAAAAAAAGATGAAAATGATCTGTCTAGTATTTTTTTTTTAATGCAGGTCACACTCAAAGTGGGACACCTGCTGTTTTCTAAGAAAACTAACTGTAATTGCCACGTTATCTATATTATTTAGTTGCAGTTTTTGTAGAGCTTTCATTGTGATAGCATTAAAAAAAAAAATCGAAATGTCAAGGCAAACAACCTTTGAAGAAAGGCAAATTGTGATTTTCAATTACCAAAAAGGAAAATCCGTTCGCAAAATAAGTAAAGTTGTTAAAAAAGTAAATCTATGGTGTTTAGTGTAATAAAACGGTTTCGGGAAGGTCGAATAGAAAATAAACCAGAAAGTGTTGAAAGCAAAAAAAAACTTTGCGATAGAAATGTGCGGTTTCTTTTAAGAAAAATAAGAAGTTATTCTTTGCTGTCCGCAATTGGCCTTTAAAAAATGTTAAAGGACACTTAAAATGTTGACTTAAGGGCAGAAAGAGTTCGGCGGTTTGTTAGGAGAAACGAATTGAGTGGCTGAGTTGCGCACAAAAAGCCATTAATATCAGAAAAGAATAGTCGTTTAAGAATGCAATTCGCCAAAGAGCATGTGACATCAGAATCAAAAAGATTAGTTTTGGTTTCGTCCGTAAAATGGACTTTTAATGAATTGACCGAATTATGATTGAAGTTGGAGAACAAAATGCGACTTACCTTTGACCAGAAATTCATATCCTTTGTCACATTTTCTTCGGCGAATTGCATTCTTAAACGACTATTCTTTTCTGATATTTCTTTGGCCAATTGCATTCTTAAACGACGATTCTTTTCTTATACTAACGGTTTTTTGGACGCAACTCAGCCGCTCAATTCGTTTCTCCTAACAAACCGGCAAACTCTTTCTGCCCTTACGTCAACATTTTAAGTGTCCTTTAACATTTTTTAAAGGCCAATTGCGGACAGCAAAGAATAACTTCTTATTTTTCTTAAAAGAAACCGCACATTTCTATCGCAAAGTTTTTTTTTGCTTTCAACACTTTCTGGTTTATTTTCTATTCGACCTTCCCGAAACCGTTTTATTACACTAAACACCATAGATTTACTTTTTTAACAACTTTACTTATTTTGCGAACGGATTTTCCTTTTTGGTAATTGAAAATCACAATTTGCCTTTCTTCAAAGGTTGTTTGCCTTGACATTTCGATTTTTTTTTTTAATGCTATCACAATGAAAGCTCTACAAAAACTGCAACTAAATAATATAGATAACGTGGCAATTACAGTTAGTTTTCTTAGAAAACAGCAGGTGTCCCACTTTGAGTGTGACCTGCATTAAAAAAAAAATACTAGACAGATCATTTTCATCTTTTTTTTTTAAACAAATCGGGGTTGTTTTTTGAATTTTTTTTTTTATTTTATAATAATTTGAGGTCAATATTAAGCAATAAAAATAAAAATTATTTAAAAAAGTGAGCAACTCTGCATTTTTTTTCGTAAAGAAGTTTATTGAAGATTTTATTTCTTAGGTGTCCCACTTTGAGTGTGAGGTACTGTATCTACTAAAATCCTACGTGCAAAACAAATAAAAACTAGAATATTAAAGAAAAGAACAAAAGGGCGGAGTTTTTTTTTGATCGATCATCGTTGGAATTTTTTATGGAGTTATTTGGTGGCAAATTGTGGTGCATACGTTCAGATCTTCTACTTCGAACGGTTAAGAAAGATCACTTTGACGATTTAATAAAATGTTCCTATGGACATGAAGCTTGGGGAGTGAGCTACAGGTAATCACACGCAGACTGCTCATACCCCATTCTGCTTTGCAAATTTTCTGCCTCATTATTATTGAGAAATTAACGCTTCAGAACGCTTAATCAATGGTATCCTTGAATATGTGGTGAATACATTTCATTGAAATTGCAGCTCTTGCAAATTCTTTCGGAAACAAAACTGTTCCGTTTCGAGCTCCCTTTGCAAATTACCGTTTTCAGAAACTGATCATTGGTTGCTCCTATTAAAGCCTTGTCGTGCTGTTTTATCCAGATGAGAGCTGGCATAGCCCTTTCGAAAGCAGAATGTTAATTTGTGTCCGTTAATCGATAGCTTCAATTCTCCACCCTGCTTTTTTGTTTGAATTGTATGAAGTACTTCTTTCGAAACACATGATAACTGAAGAACGAAATTTGTACAACTCATCGCATTATTTTTACATGTATTGTAAAATAGAATACGTAATTAGCAATTGAAGATGACAGCTGTTTAAGTCGGACAGTAACTACAATTGGGTGCACTCTGCCCTCTTTCAAAACTGTTCATACTCCAAGATTACAAAAGATGCCATACGTCAAGTGAATTGTATGATGAGTTTTTCAGTCAACGTTGAGCTGCATAGTGTTCAAAGCTTTGACTGCAGTACTTTTACGAAGAAAGCCATGTCTGTGCCTTGTTACACAAAGCTACAAAGACTTGTAATACAAGCGAAATATGACAAGTGTAAAAAAATGTCTGTAACGCAAAGCTACAAGTTTCGTTACTCATCTCATTACAAGTGTAATGGATGTAAGCCTACAAGTAGCTATAGACTTGTAGACTTGTAGCTTTGGGTATAATAGGACTTTAAGAGCCTATATGAGATGATGCTGAGCGATGCGATGGATCGGCCATGTAGCAAGCAGCAAGGCGGAAATGGTCTGCGCCTTTGCTGTTCAGGACGTGAACGGACTTTTCGTGTTGCTCTGGAACGAATTTGAATAGGTAGATGAGCTGGTGTAAGGTTACCTATCAGAAGGACCTTTTGTTTAGTGACAGAAATCCACATCAAGTAAGAAATTAAAAAGACGGAGTAACAATGATCGAAGTGCATACCAAGATCAATTCATTCAATCAGGTTTTGGTTTGCGGTACTCTGAATCTTCATTACCGAAGACGGTTTTTAAGAGCTGTACACATTCCAAATGAATTTAAGCTCGAAAAAGTAAGTTTTATTATCATGTATTGGTCTAAAATGAAATATATAAAATTAATGATTCAAAACGGTATGTGTGGCTCCCAATCTGGGACAAATGAAGCTCAATCGGGAAGTCTAGTTTTCGACCACATTTTCGAGCAGCTTTATATCGGTAATAACAATAATTTGCAAGCGTTGTTCAGAAGTAAGTCTGCTGCTCATTGTGAAGTGGCTGTACTGACCACAAATATACAGTCCTTTGTCAAATTGAAAACCACTGAAAACAGTGCTGCGAATTTAAAATCTAAGACTTTTCAAAAACACCCTTTACAACAATATCATTTCATACGGTTCCAATTACATCTTCACTTTACAGCATCTTCATACCTTGATGCGTTTTAAACAAACCAGGTCGGCCTGCTAGTGACATAATTAGGACTTGTGAGTTTTGAAGGAATAAAGCATCAATCAAATAACTCTCTTCTTTCTAATTCTTTGCCAAGTTTTATTGAGTGCAGTAGCTTAAGGCTGTCCATTTATCAACACATTATTTAGCAAAACAAACTCCATTGATGCCATCCTAAGGTCCCACCTAGAGTTCATTGTAGGAAATCGAAAATAAAAGACAATCCACTGATGCTTTTAAATCTCTTGATCTTTTGTGCTGTTTATCCAGCCAAGATTTCTTTTTTTTTTGTTCAAATTCCAAGAAGCTTCAAGCGATCATTGACTTGCTGTCAGGTCTAGCATCCATCGACAACGCCTTCAGCCTCATTCAATGGCACAGAGATTTTGTTTTTGGTTTTGCTGTGAATATTCTTCGGTGGGCGGACTAAATGAGAAACGAAAAATAGCTTCTCTGTGCGAATAATTTTCAAATTAACAAACAATACAACAGCGAAACAGCAACATCCATTGCTACACCCATATTCTTTGTACCTTTTCACACAGGTCCGGTTAAGTCGACAGAGGTTTTTGTTATTTCCTCTTCTCTTTTTTGGGTTTTGCTAAGAAAAATTGCATAAATTCAATGTGGCGCGGCGAACATGCCTTAAACATTGTAGATATCCCTAACTCAAGTCAGTGTGTGCAGTGTGCATGGTGCATCAACCAAATTGATGCACCTAGGACTCGCCATCGCGGTGCGTTGTAGGTGGACACACAAAAAGGTGTGGCACACTGATGTTGCTTATCTCATGACCATGGGCAACATGGTTCTTAACCAAAAAAAGAGAAAACAATCAAGATACAAAGCATAAAACATCGTCACGCTTGCTGCCTCGTTCTCTAGGGACCTTCAGTTCGATTGCGCGACATGTTAAGCGCTTGTTTCAACCAGACGCACCACAGACACGCAGGACACAAAACAGACAGACACCCAACAGACATTGCAATCGACAGCATTAATTGGCCATAGTGTTCACGTAGCCAAAATAAAAAAATTAAGAAAAAATCAATCTACAGACACACATTCACTTGTTGTATGTACCTATGTAGTTGGTTGAACAACGTTATAAAATGGATTTTGCTTGTTCTTTGTCGCCTCATCCCCATCACCCCTGCAAAAGTCATTGAAAGTGTCGGGCGGGGGCCGTTGTCGTACGACATCGAAAAATAATGTCCGAAACCAAAAAGGGAAAACAATAAACAAAGATAGGTAGAGGTACTGCAAATCTACATTGGCATTTTAATCGGATTTCGAACTCATCTTTGTGCGGGATGTCCTCGATTCCTCCCGCAATTGCCTTTCATTCGTGTTCCTCTCTTCCGTCAAAGACAAAGCGGCAAAAGATTGAAAAATGTGTAGACCGCGAAGCAGCGGCGGCGGCGTGCTGTCGTAATAATATCAACTTCTTAGGGCCATGACTATTCCTAAATTAGTTTCAACTGAACAACAAATTTGTATATGCTTCGGAGTGCATGAAACAAGTTGATCCGATTTTCGGATGAAATGACGAAAAGTCTGCCCTCAGAGTTAATGCGGATTATTAATCAAAAAATTTGTTTTACCTTGGATGCGATTTTTGTTTTTTTTTTTAGTTTTTATTTTTTTTTTTCATCTGGAATTTGTGATGAGTTATGGTGGCGGCACGGCTGGTAGATTGTGGGAATAAAAAACAAAGCAGGTAGTCCTTTTGTTTTAAATGTGTGAGTGTGTACCTAAGACTTGTAATGGTTGGGTGAGGAGGTTTTTATCTTATCTGGTGAACGTGTTGCGGCTACTTAAACTGCTGATGAAGGTTAATAAATTCGTGTTATTTTTTCTGTAGGTACATGAATCTACCTACACATCTTGATGCGGCCATTTAGACGACCTAATTTGTCATGCGCGATTAAAATGTGAGAATAAATTTTTTAAACATAGGTTGTGGTTATTTTAGATTTTTATTCTCCTTTTTGTTTTCGTTTAATGTAATAAAGGTTTTGTAGGATGGATTATTATCCAACTTGGGAGGAGAGATCAAACATAAGAAAAAAAAAAACTTAATAGAGGTTCAAGGAATTTGAAGGTATTAAGTATGATTTACAGTCCGTCGGCAAGGAAGTTCTCCGTTTTGTATCTTTTAGTGTTCTTGGGCACACTTTGAATAGGTAGCTAACTAAGAGGGTGTCACACTTAGCTGTCATTTTTGGTTGCCTAGAGGGTTATACCGGCTGATTAATAATCTGCCGGGGTATAGCAATTTGCACCTCATTAAGTGTCGTATATTCTTAGCAGCAATGGATACGTTGACCTTTTGTGAATTCTTCGCAAGGTTATGAAATTCTAGACAGATTAATGGTTTTCATCGGTCAGTCATATTAAAATTAAAGCTAAATCGAGGACAAGTTGAGTTTTGCTCTTCTTAAATTTGATATTTTACGAGCTACCGTTAAGAGTTTGATTGAGTCAGTTTGTCTTCGTGATTTGTGCATGCATCTTACAAGAAAAAAGTAAAAGTAGAGTAAGCAATCGCTTACATGCAGATAATGGAAAATGCTTTTAAACTATGTACTGGTAAAATTATTTCTGATTTAAAAGAAAACCTTCGAAGATCAGCTTACATATTTATGCAAATCATGATATGCACACGAGAATAATACCAGAATAGGGGAACAGCTGGCAGCCTTATCGTTCATATGATAACTTTACGTTACATGGCCACAATTGTATATATAATCATATTGCTAGATTTTGAATAACAGTTCCAATCTGGGTACACATGTTGAATGAGAGCTAATATTACTAGATCACATGGTAGTCTTGCGTTACAACAACGTCACGTCACATTTACGTTACGTTACAGTAACGTTATGTCACATCTACGAAAAGTCACATCTACGTTACTTCACAACTACAGCGGTTGTTCAGACTTCAGAGTTTTGAACGCTTTCATATTCGTATTCACATAGAAAGACTTAATGGGCTCGGGTAGTTTCTCGAGCTCAAATGGAGGAGATTTTTTGAAGGCGTAAGAAAAAACTATAGCTTCAAATATTCTGTAATCTTAGGAGTTTATCAAACATATATTCGTGTAAATTTTCACGAAATTTCGATTTAAAATATTAAAATCCAAGAGAGATATGGACCATTTCTTGAACTCCTTGAAATTAGAAGACGTCAATTTGACGCAGCAATTTAAAAAAAGTCCGAATTTCGCCAAAAAATCGTCATTCGATGGCTGACAAATTTACAATTTTCATCCAATCGTAAAAGTTGTAAATGGTTGTATATGTAAAAACATATGGAGAGTATACAGTTAAAATTTCAATACGATTCGTTAATATTTGCGTGAGTTACAGCAGCGGCAAATTTAAAAAATGCAGTTTTGAGAAAAACGCGTTTAAAGTTTTCAGAGCGATTTTCGATTCAACTAACAGGAAAGGAGTACAAAGGATCTAGATATCCTTGAGCATTCAAAAATTTAAGCCGCAGGCAATACAAGGAGTTGTAGGACATTAAGGACGAGGCAGCTGTAGGGCGCCCCGCCGCGTGGGGATGGGTGGAGTTCGAGCGCCCGAGATGCTTCTCTTCTATACTCTGCAATTTCAAACATATCCAAGATATCATTCCAATATTTTTTGAGATGTTTACCTATCGAAAAATAAAAAAAAAATGGTTTTTTGAAAATGAGAAACTAGCCGAGCTCCTTAAGACTGACATCGGAGTTACGTTCCAACATAGATTGTTCCTACCACCTCACTATTCGTTTTCAGAACCTTACCTCTCTAGAGGCATTCTTGTATTAATAGTTATAGTGATTATGCTGGTGGTAAATAGCGCATTTCTTCGCCACAAGCCCTGTTTTCAATGACTATTTTAAATTACGTACTTATGCAAAGAGAGCATACAGACACTTTTCTGCTGTACGGAAGCGAGATTTGGGCTGAAGTACTAAAACAAGAAAAGTACCGGAATCAACTAGCTGAGCCAGCAGTTCTTGTAGTTGCAGGTGTCGTACCAATTGACCTCCATGCAACACATAGAAAATACATACATGAAAAGAAAGCGGAAATCGGCGTGGAAACGGAGAAATCGGAAGCGAAAGCGATCACCCAGCAGAAGTGGCAAGATCGCTGGGAGACGGAAAGCAGAGGGTGCTGGGAGACCTAAGCGAATGGAGTACCTAACCGAAAACAAGGTGAAGTGAACTACGTCACACAGTTCCTCACCGGACACGGGTATTTCAACGCTTTCCTGGCACTGACAGACGACGCTTATCAAACAGTGTTCGAGTGTAGTAGATGGGAATCTCCCCGTCAGGAAGTAATAATAATAATAATATATAATAATAATAATTCTTTATTCAGGTATATGTACGTCATAATTCAAAAAGCATACATTTAAAGCAAAACAATTCATGAAATTAGTACACAATGAATAGTTAGTGACATCTATATTTAACAAAAAATAGAGTTGATGTCACATTTGGTTAAATTCAAACAATGTATTGTGGGGTGAAAGAAAATTAAGAAGCAAGTTAAAAAATATTCAAAAGAAAGCAAAATTTAAATAGACAAAAGAGAATAAATAAAAAAAATTAATAAATAGCAAACAATGACATAATATTAACGCAATATCAAACGGTTGGCAGATCATTTTTTTTTGTTTTTTTTTTTCATGCAGTGTATTGCAAAAGAGTTTCAATTTCCTGATGGTCGAAACCTAGAAGCCATGATTTCGTTGCCTTAGAGAACGAGCAAAGATTTCTAATGGCAAAGAGTTAAAAAGTTTGTGCGCGACAATGGAGTAAGAGTTTCTGTAAGTTGTTGTGCGAAACGCGGGAATAATTACACCAAAGTTTGAATGGCTCCACAAGCTGCGAGAATTTGAAATCGGACTTTCAAGATACCCGCCTCTCACAAAAAAGACCTTCAGTAGGTACTTTGAAGTAAAATAAGTGTCGCAGAGGAAGAATTTTCAACAATCTAAACAGGTATAGTGTGTGCAAAACGATGAGAGCGACAAACTGTTATCGTATAGCAGATTTTTGAATGATTGTTGATTGCTGTAGCTTACTAGATAGAATAAGCGCTACCCCAACAACAGAGTCCATATTGCTATCGAGAATGGAATAAGCCATAATAAACCATTTTCATTGTAGGAGTAGAGCAATACTTGCGCAGGCGGAAGAAACAGCGAGTAGAGAAAAGAAGATATTTATTTAAAGCAGAAATATGCTTTTGCCATTTCAGATAAACAGAGATATATGCCAGCTCAGCCTAAATAATATCATCCAGGAGATGCTGAGAGACGAGGAGATTCAGATTCTGAGAACAAAGAAATAAGAAGAGGTAGTTGCGGACTAGAACCCGCCACCTAGACTAGGATCCTCTCAAATTCAGATACTTAAATTTTGAAAAAATTTTACAACAGCAAAATATGTGTCTAATCTTTAGTTGCACAGCTGAAAACATCACTTCCAAGGAAGCACTTTCAATCAGCACAGTGAAAAATGATGTAAGGTAGGACATACAAAGAAAGGACATACAAGTCACTGATGACAAAATTGTGCATCTCCAAATCATGACTAATGTATAATGTTTCAGTTAAAAAAAACAACATCATAAGCAAAGCCCCTTCTTTTGCTTCTTTTCATACTACTTTTGGGAGGAATTGGCAAGTCCTTACCTCTTTGGCGTCTTAAGCCCTTGGTGGTTATTATCGAAACCTATGACTTTCATCACTTTTCAAATAAGTTTAAAAAAAAAGGAAGAAATTAAATGGACCTCTGTTATTAACCATGCTCAAGGACAGCTTCTCGTGAATGACGAAAAAATTCAGCACGGCGTGGCGACAACGTTGTAAACGACATTGAACGAAGTTGAAGAGTTGAAGGAATAAGTGAAGTCGAAGAAGTTAGTAAAGCAGTTAAGAACTCTAAAAGAGGCAAATGAGCTTTGCCAGACCTGATGCCAAATGAGTTTTTGACAATGATGGGAGACCGGTTTTGATGGTTCACGATTCTCATGTCCAGGCAAAAATGATGACACTAAGATGCTCAGCTGATCCCACTGAAGCATTTCAATTCACCGTATGTATCACCAAGGAAACCTATTGAGTAGTCTGCTCTTCATTTCAGTCATTGACTGCCTGCTTGAAGATAAAGTTAAAAAAGCACATCAACTATTATTCGCTAACAACGGAGCAAATAATGATCCTACATCTCAGCAAGAAGCACTTAATGTATGGGTAAAAGTTTAAGAAGGTAGTGGATACCGCATATATACCGATGGAACAAATGCAGTCGGCCCTTGGCTTGTTTGATCCAAGTATTGCAACTTGATTATTTATCACATAAGAACAGTACATTTTGAGCCATATTTAGCCAAAACAACTAAGGCGTTTGTTTAACCAACTCCATTGCCTTATCAAAGCAAACGAAACGAATTTGAGGAACTCTTCACCCCCTCATAAAAGCTGTAAGCAATCCGTGTCTGGCAGGTAAGAAACCCTCCTTAAAACAACTCGTTCACACAATTCCTCAACAAAAATTTTCATTAAACGATAGCTTCAATCACTCAAAAACTAATAAGTCTCAAGTCAACCACTTACTTAAGTGGCAATAGACGAAGCCCCTCTAAAAGTCGAATACAGAGTCCCTTAGACAACATTCACAGGATCCATGTTTCCACCACAAATTAAATTCCAAGGAACCTAATTCCACTAAGGCAATCAAGATATACGAATCCCAACTTAAGGACATCGCAAAAAAAGAAAATAAACCAGACCAACACATTGAGATTGTCACACCATCTTGACTCTTTAAATACACTTGGTAAGAGATCCTCCTCCATCTGTCACTATATCAAATCACAAAAAAATAAAAATAAGACAAAAAAGAAAGCAAAACGATGACAAACAAAAAAAGGTGCTCTCAATATCTCATCAGTATCTCCAGTACCACCGTGTCTATACACATATATAATTTGATTTTAAAGTGCGGCCCCGAACAATGTATTCCAGGGTAATCCGTCGAAACCGCCAACGCCACCGTTGCTTCGTCCTGAACACCAAAAGTGTATTATCCTCACACAACAATCTAATAAAATATTTAGAATTTTAGATCTCCAAGATAGGTGACAGCAGGAGGGGTGGCGAGAGGTAAACTGGGCTGGGGAGAGCCGCCACAGTAGCTTAATGTTGAAATTTCATTTTCACCGCAATTTTTGGCGGCCGAATGTGACTTCTAAGTTGGAGCTCGTTTCGACTCTGTTTGGTGCTAGTGATGGTGACAGAGACAGTGGCAGTGTGGTGGTTTTTAAATTATTTATTCCTGCTGACTCATTTTTAATGTTCAACGAGGGTAGATCCGGTTTGTTTTTCTTTCCTTTTTTTTCAGGCCAAAAAATCTGGGTAGAGGAATATTCGAAAACGCTTCGGCATTGACATTGACAGGCGACGGAGAATCTCTTTCGCTCTCTGGCGAAACGTCAAAAAGTTGACACTTTAAAGAGGCGCAAATGAAAGATAAATTACACCTCAGGCGCATAATTTATTTGCTTCGGTTTTCTCTCCTTCTTTTTTTTCTGAAGAAGAAGAGCCTTGGTTACCGTTTTTTTTTCGGTAGTTGGGTTCGGGCTGCCTGAAGCCTGAAGGTGGAATATCAGTACAGAGAGGGCCTTCAACTCGAGCGCCACTAAGAGTCACGATTCGACTTTAAGTTGATGGAAAATCAAATATAGACAGAGAGTGAGGAACGAATCAAATCGCGGAGATACCACGGATGATGAGTTATACCTACCGTACTACCAACGTGTATGTGTATAGGAACGCTATGAGGAGCCAAGTTGATATGGAGTGGGTACTCCATACCGTTTGACTTCATATAAAGCTATGGTGGCAGTGGTGCTACCAATGCTACCGAAGAAGAGTATCCAATTTGAATAATTTAGCAATGGCTGTCAAGATTGTCTTTGTCTTTTATTGTCTCTCTTTTCGGATCTATCTGGGTTTTTGGCTTTGGATTCCATCGGTCCTTGAATATGTTTTATTTTGTTTTTTCGTTTTTCGTTGCTTGTTCCTTTGGTCCCGTTTTTTTATCTTGCCATTGGATGGGTGGTATACGTATTCGGTAGAGCTCGAGAAAGAAAAAAAGAAGAAAGTCATCCATCATAGATTCGAGAAGGGGAGACATGTTTTTATTTTTTCAATTTTTTCTTGAATCGATAATGCATCAAAGAAGGCGTCACTACGGATTTTCGGATATGAATGATACGAATGTACATTGTACAACATATACCAACGAAGCAAAATTTACATAATTTTGTTTGTTTAATATGGAAAGATGGAGATTTGTTTGGTTAAACGTGGTAGGATATAAGAGATGAGATAGCGTTTTTTTTATTTTGGCTTTGTAAATTATCAGTTAAATATTTTTGTAGGGTTTGAAGGGCTGGGTAGGTATGAATGTTATTTTGGGTAAATCGAGATAGATGGATGACTCGAGGAGATTAACCTCAGATGTTATTTCAATATGTTTCGGAAATTAATTAAAAAGGGTAATCCGTTCGATGGTTTATGTGGCCTTCGTCGCCGGAGGTAGGAGGAAAAGAACCCGAAATATTGGATCAAGTGATACGGTCGTAACTGCGTATTTTAGTTCATTTCAGAAACCTTGACGCATAAGAGACTTAGAATCAAAAAAAAGAATTGAGTTGAAAAGAAATAGGGGAGTTTAATTGGAACTTAATCTTCGTAAAAAAATAATTGGATCGATGCAATGGGACCATTGCTGATATCACCTTATGAAGATGGGGTTTAACTGAAATCTAACAGAATCCACTTCTTTCTTTAAATGTTAGGGTACCTAATATTAAAGCAACCCACATTCAAAAATGGACACGTTCAAGAATCTATCGGATAGGCTATCCCGAGTACCCGTTTCGTAGATTACAATTTTGAACGATTAAGATATGTTTTTCCAGATTGCTGCCGACAACAGCTGTGATATATAAGAAATCAACTTTTAAAAACAGAAAAATATTCAAAATTCGATTGAAATCTATTTTTACCCAATTCCCACGCAACTTAAGCGGTTTTAACTCTGAAATAAACGGACC